>JABJVR010002647.1:0-17066 GCA_025773905.1 Chitala chitala
CACCACTGGATAGAAGGAACAGTACAGCCACCTACCAAGACAGCACTGCACCACTGGATAGAAGGAACAGTACAGCCACCTACCAAGACAGCACTGCACCACTGGATAGAAGGAACAGTACAGCCACCTACCAAGACAGCACTGCACCACTGGATAGAAGGAACAGTACAGCCACCTACCAAGACAGCACTGCACCACTGGATAGAAGGAACAGTACAGCCACCTACCAAGACAGCACTGCACCACTGGATAGAAGGAACAGTACAGCCACCTACCAAGACAGCACTACGCTACTGTACTTATCCCACTGTTACAATATCAGTGTCACCACCCAATAACCGTAATTTCTGCTGTACTATTCTCGACCTGTACTTTGTACGTACAGTACACATAATAACATTTTCTGTGTTTTCGACTCAAACACAGAAATGAAGAAACAACTAAGAGATATGGATGAACGCTACAGCACACTTCAGAATAGCTATGATGGTAATGTTTACCCTGCCCCATCCTCTCTCATGTCAACCTTGACATATGCCGATCACAGTGGCTAAATTAAGTCACTTCATGTCTCGTCCAGAACGGCAGACAGACCTCAGAGATGCACAGGAAGAGTACTCCCAGCTGAAGACAAAATATGACGGTAAGTGTCACATCTCTTAATGCAGGACGTAAATTGAACAGACGACTGTTTTGATGTGCACCATACAGGCTCTTAGTTAAATACTCCTGCTCTGTCTCTCTCAGCACTGCAAAACAAAGTGGCCGAGGGGTCAGAGGTCGATTCTAAAGTTCAGAAACAGCTGGAAGAGAAGGACGAGGAGTATTCCATACTGCAGTCAAGATATAATGGTGAAACGAGGCTCACTAACACATTAATGGCAGATCAGCCGCTATGAGCAACAAATAGTACATCTGTGTTTCTTCTGGTCTGAACTCCTTATTGACAATATAAACAACTTATTTTGTAATTAATGACCAAATGATACACTCATTAGTCCACGTTATATTGCCTGTATTTCAACCACGGCCCGTTTCTCTGGCTTTATAGTATTGTGTTCATATGCTCTGCTTTTATAGTACTTTCATGAGTATACAATCCAAGCCATTTCTTTCAAACACCCAGAACTGAAGAAGCAATTTGCAGACAGGAATGAATACTGCTCCAAGCTCCAATCTAACAATTACGGTGAGAAGCTGCCATATCCTGTACAGCTGCTGGTTTTAACGTTTTGAAGGCTGAATTCTGAAAGCTGATTTCTCCTGTCTTAGAGCTAAAGACCCAACTGGAAGCTAAAGATGCAGACTCTGAAAAAATACACACCATTTTTAACGGTCAGACGTGCCTTTCCAGTTATTTGTTACACAGATACCAAGATGTGGCAATGTTTTAGATAATACTTGGCTGTTGTTTTATTTGCTGTTCTTTTTTAAATTAATTAGAACTGAAGAAACAAAAGGCAGAGAAGGAAATGCAATATGCAAGACTAGAAGACAAATATAATGGTGAGATATGTCCGCATAACTAAATAAGTAGCTTGTTTTAGTCCGACGTTAATTATTCTGTCTACTTCAGATTTGCAGACTGAGCTGAAGAAAACGTCTGAAGATTACGACAGGCTGCATAAAAAATACAGCGGTATGAACTTTCCTCATTCAGTTAAAGGCGCTGACTGTGTTGAGAGATGGTGTTTATTGGAGGAGTTCTTTGGGCATTTATTGCAATCTTCTTACCCAGAACTACAGAATATAGAAGAAACGGCAGAAAAAGGCAATTTAGAGATCAAGACACGTGAGTTTGAAAAAATACATCTCTGTAGTTACTTGTACAACACCAAATAGTGGCAGTTTGATTAACCATCAATCATTTACCGAACTTTTTTTTTCCTACTCTGGTTGCTTCTAGGAAAACTGAAAACATTTTATATATGTATATTGTAGATCAATGGGATCTCGTGTATTTAGATATAAGACTAGTTTAGTTTCATGGCCTTACACAAACAACTTTCATAAAACCCATTTCTGCAACATGTTCCTAATACGTTTACACAGAATTCAGATGTAAAGATTGTTGTTCTTAACACATCTATGGTAATAAATCATTCTTATGTGCAATAACTTTCAAGTGTTATTCTGTTATAATATTACATAATCAGTCCCACAGAGTTACGTCTCATTTTCACACATATTGACAGCGTGATTAATTAGTTGCTTGATTAATCCATGGAATATGTCGAAGAGACAATGGAAGACAAAGGGTTTTAAAAAGTTGTCTCAAAAATCACTGCTTTTATACAAAAAAATCTTACAGGAAGGTATTACAACTGACTTAATTTCTTCCCTTGCCAGCTGAAATGTTACTCGACCCTGCCACGGCTCACCCGAGGCTTGTCATCTCAGTGGACAAAAGGAAAGTAAGAACAGGGAGTGTATGGCAGAAAGTCCCCGACTCACCACAGAGGTTCGACATCTCTCTAGCCGTGCTGGGGAAAGAGGGCTTCACCTCCGGGAGGGCATACTGGGAGGTTCAGGTCAGTGGGCGGAGCTGTTTCTGTGTGGGTGTGGCCAAAGACTCCGCCCCAAGGAGGGGGCATATCAGGGTGAGACCCCAGAATGGTTACTGGACTGTAATTAAGAACCGGAGAAATGAATACCGGATATTAAGCGACCCCCCTGTCACTGTGAAAATGGACACAGCACCCAAGAATCTGGGGGTGTTTCTGGATTACGAGGCTGGGGAGATCTCATTTTACAATGCAGATACCCGGGTCCATATCTTTACTTTCAGGGGCAACACTTTCCAAGAGAAGCTATTTGCTTTCATCCTCACTTGTGAGGATGGTGAACATGATTACAGTCCAATTGGCTTGTCATCTGTCAGTAAAGATGTTTCCTGGATCAAATAAATTTATTTTAATCACCTCCCCTCCAAATGTTAATAATGAAAAACTGTTGAATATAAAAGACACATTAAGCCAACTGTAATTTTGTTGAAAGTAACTATGGTAACAGTAATTAGAGTTTCTTTGAGCTTTTTAATTTGTAGACTGCTTATTAACAAATCAAGGCATGCCTTTTATAAAAGTATTAATATTTTCTGCATAACTGAAATGGATGATTGTTTTTGGATACTGGTATTACATAGATCTGTTTTTGCCACTGCTTATGGAAACATAATTTTGAAACGCATAAATGTAATTTCAACATTGTGTTTGGAATGGTTATTTGATTTGTGTATCTTACCCTTGACCCTTGAAGATACATTTTGTAGAATTATTACTTGGCTGAATCTTTTTGTTCTGGTTTTCAATTAAGATTAAAAACCCATGGGTGTTCTAAGACAGTCTTTTTGAACTCAGAGCAAGTTGCACTTGTATAGACATGTCTCGTGACATGTCTCCTCACTCTAAAATTTATATTAATGTAGACCCCATGTAGATCAGATTGCATGAATTGTAGTTACAAGACCGAAATGTGAAGTACATCGCCACTAGATGGAAAAGTTTACATTTTCACACTAGGTGTCAGTATATGTACCTAAATAAAAGCAAACTCTTTACACGTGGACAAAAATAAAAACTTAAGGATAGCGAGCGCAATCTTTGGTAACCCGCTGGCACTAACTAAACCATTAATTACGGTTAATGTTACTTACGCCTTTCCGCACACGTTCAACAAATACGACTATTTCCACATCGACATTTATATTTTGCTCTTAAAGTAATTTCTCACGTAAAATAAAATGCTTTTACAAGTGATCTCGCTGTTCTGATTTGGTATTCGTGGGCGGAATATGCAAGTATAACATCGCAATTTAACGCCGATTTGGGGAATGTCGATTGTGTCTTTATGATCCCCTTCCATAACGTGCACGCTCTTGCTGACCACTAACGAAGAAGGGTGTTGCTGTAGAAAGTTGCATACACTCCTGCAGGAAAGGGGGCAGAAAAGAGGGCAAAGAGGGAGTGTGCAGAGGGACGTCAGTCACATCCAGAGCGGAAGCCACCACGTCTGCAGCTTTGGGAGAGACAAAGACACGGATCTGTTCTGTCAAGAATCTCTTGCAGGACGCAAAGTACAGAGAACTAAAAGGGCAAAAGAAGCGGATGGACAGGATGACCGTTATATAAAGTTTAGGGTTTTCAACACTTTCTTTACAAGTTAACTCTATCAATATTAATAGGCAGCATCAGGAGCACGCATTGATCCAGAAACCTCAACACTAACGCAACTAAAGCAGTTTTGTTGCTGAACGTCTCCCCTCTTGTTCACACACTTGCAAAGTCGCGCAGTTTTATTTCGGAGAAAGGAACGTTTCCTAATTTACGGGGTACTGTTTTGAAATGTTCTGACAGCAGCTGAAAAGAAGTGTAAGATAGGGCCACGGTCAGAAAGACTTCGAGAACTCCTTGCTTGTGCTGTGCACAAGGGATGGGTGCCCACACGCTGATGCCACTGCTGGCGCTGGCGCTGGCGCTGCGCGCGCACGGAGGGACGCCGCCTCGCGACATCAAGCCGGAGGTGAGTGATGTGGGTTCAAGCGTACGGTCACGTACCGTATTTCCCCGAGAATAAGACCGGGTCTTATATAATTAATGTTTGCTCCATAAGACGCATTAGGGTTTATTTTCAGAGGATGTCTTGTTTTTTTCATGCACAACGATCTGCATGTATTCTATATAACTTTTCTTTATTTCACGCTAGTGCGTTGCGTCCGTCCGTTACAGCGCACGACGTGTTGAATCGCGAATATTCGTATTAGACGCAATCACCACTGTTCGTTATCAAGTGCGCACGTTATTCGTGCGTTAATTCAGTCGGCAATAAATCTCGAGTTCATATGTTTACATAGGCGTTTACAAATACTTAACTATAATTTATGTTATCATTTATTTTAAGTGTAAATGTCAATAATATTATTTATTTATATTTAATTATATATTGTTATTTTATAATTCAATACGTCCGTCGTGTGTTGCAACGGACGTACTAAATGCGTCCGTCTGGCTGACGATCTTAACTGGGGCTTATTTTCGGGGAAACACGGCAGGCAGAGGAGCGAGCGTGAAGAAGCGGACTGGTGGAATAAGCAATAAGCATGACAAGAACCGGTTATGAAATAAGTACAATGAAACCATCTGGAGTTGCGCATAGGACCGAAAGCGGATAAGATACATTTGCATTTATTCATTTAGCAAACGCCTTTGTTCAAAGCGACTTACAATGAATAAGAGTACACGTCCATGTCAAAAACGAGGTAAAAAATATCAGAAAAGTAAGTGCTGTCCCATTACCAAACTGCACACGATTAAGTCAAGCAATTCTCACACAAGATCCTCAAGAATGCTGTAAATTGGTTATGAAGTTAACATGCATTGTTAACGTCAGTGTGAAATCACGTAAATATATAGTTATAATGTTACACAAACAGGACGGTGAGCTGCGAATACTTTAGGTTAATGGGCTGCTGCCCATATCTCCATTTTTTTTTTTTGCTAGACAAAGGGTGGGAGATTGAGGAAAGCAACCGGATGTCAAAATATTTTTAAAATAGGAGATTGCTGAGGAAGCAAAACAAGAGGAAGAAAAGTGCAGTGAAAAGGAAAAGCTCATGTTGTGGTCAGTGGGAAGGAGGTCGAAGGGTAGGACGTGGTTTTGAGCAAAAATAAATAAAAAGGTGGTTTTTGAATAAAGATTAAGAAAAAGATTGCTTGCTTGTCTCGTGGTATAGCGGAGTCAAAAGAGGAAATGGTGGTTTGAGTGAGGGACAGAAAGGCCTGACCAGGATGACATATAAGCAGTATAAGTATGCAGTGAAAAACACACACACAACTTTGAAAGCATACACTTGCTCACACACACGTTTAAGTCCAGTGATGAGTAGATCAAACGTCTAAGATCAATAGTTTGTCATACGACAGAAGTTTTGCTGAGAAGAAACACTTTCTGTGACTTGGCGGCTCATTGGGTAGAACGTCAGTCGGGGATGTGGAAGCCTTCCGGTTCACTCAGAGCCTGGCCAGGTGTGTCCTTGATCAAAACAATCAAATGGCTCTGGGATTAATAAAGTTATGTCATTTCTCTCTTGCTTTTTTTTCTGGGCAGAAGATTACATGATTCCTCCTAGAGTTGAGCAATCAAATCTAAGCAGACTGTGTCTGTTTATTGTCAAGAACTATTCAGTCTGATGGATGTGTGTATCTTAAAGTATTCTGAGAGTTTCTGCACAATGGTTTGGGAACAGTCCAGGTGGTTCTGCTTTTTTATTAATTTTTTTTTTATCTATCCTTCCACAATAGTAACATAGCTACGAAATTAAATAGAGATGCCCAATTACTAGGAATGCTACATGACTAAATGTTGTTTCTCAAGGTGTACAAATAAAACAGTTCAAATCATCTATATACAGAGACATAATTAATGAAGTTACCCATACAATATCGGTGTCTTGTTGCCATTATTATACATACTGTCCAGGTCATTTCCTCGTAACAGCCTAATAAACCTCATTTGTGGCATGGTTGAGAATCAAAAACATTACATCAGTTACTTATTTAAGAAATGTTTTTTCCCCATTTTATAAGTTAATCACTAGATTTCACATCCTCTTTTTTGTGTGTAAGAGAAGACATTACATCTGCCTTTTGGTCAGTCACATGTCTGTCACTTGCTATATTTTAAGCCTGGCCTGACTGCATTACATCCTCTGGTTTTCAGTCAGAAGATGTAGTAGGTGGTGTTGGCTAGCGTTGAGGTTTCTGCCGCCCAAGGAAACATCTTCTTCCTGGGCTGGGGACGCTCCTGCTCGTCATCTCCTAGAGCAAAGCACCGCAGGAGGCGTAGAGAGAAAATTACTTATGTGAATTTATAAAAAGTCAGAAGGTGAAGAGAAACAGACTGCCAGACGTGACAGGGAGAAGTTTAGGCAAGCAGTAAGATGGTGAAGCGTTGAAGGTGTAAGGTGTGGGGGAGCTTGCTGGGAAACCACATCTGTCCACATCTGTTTTGGGACTGTGGTCACTTCCCTGACCTACGCACGGACTCCATGCCCTGTGCTCCATCAGCAGTCTGGCGCTCAGGCCTGGGTTTTGCCTTGAAACCTCTGCGAGGTCAAACTGGGACAGCAGGCACTTTACAGGGTTCTCCACAAAACCCTCCTCTATGGCCACTCACCAGTTTTTGTTTAGAGTGCTACAGCTGTTCATAGTTAAGGTCCCCCTCACTGAGACATACTCTCGGGCTAACTATACAGAGGCATTGTTCATTCTGTGTTCCTTTATTCTGTTTCTTGTCTGTTCTGATTGCAAAATTGACCTCTTAGCAGTAGGAGTTTCTAGTACATAAACACAAACCACTTCACATGGGAAATAAAACAACACCTTAATTCTTAATCAGTCCTTGAGAGGAAGTTTATAGTAGGAATTATGTGGAAAAAATGCTACTATTGAGCTGGATTCATCCCTAAGTGAGCTGTTGAGCCCCTTAACCCTTAGTGTACGTTTTGTCTCTAACTCTTAGTGCACTCTTGAGCTTTGGCTGTTAGTGAGTCTTTTGTCTCCAACACTAACCCACCCTTCATTTACACTTTAGCAAAAAAAAGTCAAGGGGGCCATATGGTAGATAAAAGACCATAATGGGGGAAAATGAGATGACGAAGCAGACTCAATTATCCCTCATCATCTGATCATGACCAGACATGGAGGAGCATTTGGAGGAGACAGAAAGAAATCATGTCCTCAAGTGTACCACAAGAGACGTGGAAAGAACAAACATGCCAGAAAACACAAATCATGAAGGAGAGGAGGAGGAGGAGGATGAGGATAAGGAGGTCTTTTAACCCAGCGAAGCCATTGGAGCACCAGAGAAATGCAGTGAGGACTCTTTTGAAAGCCTTGGGCTTAACTTCAAGGCTTAGTTCCTTTAGTTCCTCAAACAAAAGATAACCGTTAAAGGAAAAAAGACTTGCTGTGGGTATTGGGTTACAACAAAGGAGGCAGGATGCTGGCTCAGTTCTAGAGCTGTGTCATCAGGAATGAAGGAAGAGACATATAATGACACACGTAAACATGCATGCAAACAGTCACGCACTGGTACAGGTGCCCACGCACCGCAAACTAACACCACACCAGAAAAACAGATGGGCGAACTCAAAAGCATTGACAAAACATTTGGCTGTGGAGACTGCTAGCAGGAGACACAACGCTTCCATTTTTGTTAGTTGCTGTTTTTTTGGGGGGACAGAGGTTGCTTCTGCAAAGACAGAAGAAGTCTTATGAGTGTGCACATTTATAGATAAGACAGGCACCAAAAAGGACACCAGCACAGCTGAAGGCCAGTGTGGGTGTGGTCAGAGACTCCGCCCCAACGAAGGGGCAAATCAGAATGAGGCTCTCTTACCAGCTGAAATCGCTGTACATGAGCCGTTGATGAATGCAGCGTGTGCAACAGTGGTTCTGGTGTGCAGTCTGTGCAGTGTATCATATTTTATAGCATCCAGTCTGTTCCTGTACTTATCTCTCCAGCCCAGCACTGTGCTGTGTGGAGATGGATATAAAGACAGAGTCAGATATTCTGGTTTCCACAGTGAGGTCCAGTGCAAGTCCTGGTGCTCACATCACATCCATGAGCGCGAGTCTCTCAAAACTTTGGTGTCGGTATTGCCCTGGGTAGCAGGGGGGCGTGCAGTGGAAATGTGTACAGGTCTGGATTGCAGGGTGTACCTGAGCTACGTGGGTGTGATAGGGAAAGGGTAGTGTAGGGCTGGGTATCGTTCAAAATTTTTCAATGACAATACTGATACCTTATATTCGATACCAGTTCCTGAACGATACTTTCATCAATGATAATTTTACAAAATCAATTTTAACATAAAGAAAATTACATTACACATTATAGTACAAATCTTCTGTTTTATTTTTCAACTCTTTGACCTATTTTACACACAAAGCAGTTTCATAACAGAAAAATATAACTAGTGTGGTTTATGTTGTGTGTTTCATCTCTTTTATGTTTTATGTTCAGCACCTTGGCATATTTCCACTGTAAGCAGTATTACGAAATAAACCTCCCAAAATACAACAATACACACTCACACACTCGTGAACACCATCACTGGGAGTTGTAATAATGTAAAACCCCTTTTCGGCAATTGGAAGATAACTGACGTAGTAAAAAGCATACCTGAGCTAATAAAAACATATCAAAATACAACTCAAAGCATGGTAAAATACCCTCGACTAACTTGGAGGGCCCTATGGTAGTTATAATTGCAGCAGTAATTGAGGACAGTCTTAACTCAGGAAGGGGATCGCAGTGCACAGCAGTGGGGATGAAGGGGATCGCAGTGCAAAGCAGTGGGGATGAAGGGGATTGCAGTGCACAGCAGTGAGGATGAAGGGGCATGCAGTGCACAACAGCGAGGATGAATGAGATTGCAGTGCACAGCAGTGAGGCCGACAGGGCGTGCAGTGCACAGCAGTGGGGATGAAGGGGCATGCAGTGCACAACAGTGAGGATGAATGGGATTGCAGTGCACAGCAGTGAGGCTGACAGGGCGTGCAGTGCACAGCAGTGAGGATGAATGGGATTGCAGTGCACAGCAGTGAGGTTACAGAATGTGAAGAGAGCTCAGATTAAATCAGTGCTTCATATAGCCGTTATGCATATGGTCCTCTGCTCTGAGCACATCTGTGATACATACTCAGTTACACTCGATGCTGGACTCAGTTTCTGTTGACCAGAATTCTCTGTTTTTTCCGTTGGCACAAGACAGTTGGAACAACTGAGTCTGTCTTTCTGCCTGAAATTAAAATTCAGGCTCTCTACACATCTTCTGCATCTTCATCTCTTCTTTTGGTTGGCCTCTTTCCCTTTTCCATCCTCCTTTTTGAAACTCGTCTGTATCTTCAGCGCCACTGACCTCCTTTTCTGTGCAGCTCAGCCGTTTTCAGTTGTCGTGCAAAAGGCATGGATTCAGAAAATCTCGGGCGAGGGGGTGCTGGGCATGTTAAGTAAACACTTGCAGATTTGGATCTTAATTTGTGGAAAGGTGTTAGGGAGGGACCCACAGACCACACGCACATACACACATACATACACCTTGAAAGTAAACTCACAAGGCTGAGTGGGGTACTATGAAGGACTAATAAACCATAATAAGTAGCATTTTTGAGCCAGGAGGCAGTAAGACAATGTCACGAGTTCTGGGCTGTTAGTGGAACACATTCTTGCCTGATGTTACAAACGCTTTAGTTTCAGGTTTCTTTTTTTCCTTTTTCTTTTTTTAAGCGTCTTCTCTGGTTGCAGTTGTTAGTGACGTAGGGCGGGCGATGTTGTTTTCACAAGACGACATTTAAAAACAGCTGTGCAAAAAAAAAAAAAAAAACAGGGATTTTATTTATGTAACGTGGGCATAAATTTCTGACAAACAACTTGCATGTTTTTAATGTCTCCACGTTGATGTTTTTGCCAATAATCTCATTCACACTGTGTAGTTAATCTGTTTTACGTAGGATAAGTACTGGAATAAGAGCCAGAAAAAAAAATATATATAGAAAGCGGGGGTGCTTTCTAGGAAAGCTAGCGGAGCTACAGAAAATCAGTGTGGAGTGGGAAAGACTTCGCAAAACTGCCAGTCAACAAGAAGGAATCTGTGACAATAAAAGGAACATAAAAAAACCGAAATCCGAAAAAAGGTTTCTGACTAAAGCTGTCGAGAACATGTCCAGAGAAATGAATTACGATCGCGACTGCACCGCGAGTAAAACAGCCTTAAATAACAAAACCGGGCGGTGACAAGATCAGCTCTTCCTTAAAACTGTAGAAAAACGCGCATAACACATATTTTTGGATTCGTATAAACATGTTGATCAGTCTGAGTTTGAAGATTGTTGCGTCACGTGACTGATCATAGTTTTCATGTTACGGTATGTTCGAATAAGGGGATGTCTTATACTTCTCTAATATTGTTACTCCGAGAAAGGTGTTGCATTCCCAAATGTTCTTGGAAATGACACAGCAGACAATATTGACGATTCTGGAGGAAAACGGGGAGGGAGGGAGAGAAAGGCGAGGGAGGGGGGATTTTGAGTTTGTGGTTTGGACAGGATTACTGAGAAATCCCATATGAAATTACCGACTGTGGTTAAACCAGAGACACTGAGTGTCTGTCTGTAAATCACACACTCACATATTTTTAAGTAGCAGAATAGCATATCAGTACTTTGTTAACACATAACAGAGTACTGTCAAGTGTTACGGTTCTCATCTCCCTTGAGTTATTGATCATTTGCATCATAACGTGTTGCTTGGCCTGTCTGTTTTTTCACCCTGACCGTGTGGACCGAATAGCCGTTGAAGGACTGTGACCAGACAGAACATGTTCTTGGTTTCGTGCACGTTTACACCATCTGCTTTTCTCTTTAGCGAGCCACCCGTCCTTTTTGGGGGTCTCTGTCAGTCAGTCAGTCATTGGGGGACCTGGACAGTGAAACAGTTTAGCCCTTCAGGTTTCATTACCTGAAATATGTAAACAGCAAGTCCCCTGATGTCAAACACAGATTGGGTTTGGTGCACTGTTCAAAACAGTGCACTTACCTGCACATAAACTGAATTATTCTGAATTGTACACACTCTTTAGTTTCAGGTATCTTTTTTTTTTCCTTTTTGTTGGTATACTGATATTGGCATACCTTTGACTTGTTTTAAAAGCATGTTTTTAAAATGTCTTTCGTGTTTATCTTATGTACCTTGGAGCACTTCGGAGCAGCCTTTAAAAGAGGTTAAAGTCAGTGTATTGGTTTCATGTTTTAACGCGGCCATTTCTAGGCATAAAAACAAATAGCGGAACTGCTTTGTAGGTCACAAATTCTGGAGTTCCCTATAAAGTCCTTGTTGTGGCACGAAAAGCCTCGGGATGTGGGGGGACCATTTGAAACACCACAGTGGGCGGGAGGTCGGCTGTGCTCCACCCAAGCAAGTGTTTTGCACCAAGGAAGTGCTCAGAAGGCTGTGGAATTTTACATACAGAGCTGTATTTTATCTTCAGAATGGCCCACCTCCCCATTGCAAAAGAAAGTCCTGTCTGTATGTTTGGCTGTATAACAAAATAATAGAGACATGTTTTTTTTCTTAGCCTTTTTCCAAAATCATGCCCCCACAGTTTTAATTGTCATGACATTTTGGATAAAGAAATAAGCCTAAGAATTCATGAGACACACTTACACCTTACCACTGTGCTATGGAGCACCGCCGTTGGTATTGTGTACACTATACGGATTTGTTCCTTTTTGCGATATGTTCTGACCTGTTCTAGAACTGAAAAAACATCTTATGCCAGTTCCAGCCTCAAAATTGCGTTGTGTATTTGCACGTTTTGAATTTTAACGGAACAAATACCTCTAGTTTCTGGTGAGCTTTAACGTCAAGGATTTGACAACGGCGATGAAATCGACCAGTCAACAAGCAACGTACGTGTGACTGGTTTACTTTTGCACCGTCCTGTAACGCATTTGCGCCGGCAGACTTGCCGTCCGAGCGGTCGCCGAAGCGAACGGTCGGTGACTGCTGTGTTTTCGTGTCAGATGAACTGATGGGGCGATTCCAACTGGGCCTTCTCCTCTCTCAGGTGTGGCTGCAGCAGTACGGCTACCTGCCGCCAGGTGACCTCCGAACCCACACCGCCCGCTCCCCCCACTCTGTGCCCTCCGCCATTGCAGCCATGCAGAGGTTCTATGGCTTGACCGTGACGGGCTCCATCAACCCCGAGACTGTGGCGTGAGTCCCTGCTGTCCTCCTGTAGCTTCACACTTCCATGTTTTCCCACTGTCTCATGTAGAAAGGTTTGTTTTTGTGCCAAGGCTCTCCCTCATAGACTGCCTTGATGCTACTGTTCAGGGCTTCTCTCTGTACAGACGTTCTGTACAGTTCATTCATGTAGCTCTGCTTTTACCAGTTCAACGTTACAGTGTTTGAAGTCCAGCAGTCTTAAATTATCCGTACGGACTTCACTCCCTTTTAAAAGTAACCTGTAATCCACCACGTTGTGGACACCCAGTCTAAAAGTTCAGCCCACAAAAATAATGTCGGGCTGCTTTACTAACGGCCATGCGGTTGTCAGGGCGATGAAGCGACCGCGATGCGGCGTACCGGACAAGTTTGGCGCAGAACTGAAGAGCAACCTGCGTAGGAAGCGCTACGCCATCCAGGGCCTGAAGTGGGACAAGACGGACATCTCGTTCTGGTGAGTGAGAACGTGGACGAGCACCGCTAAAATTCTCCAGACAGCAGGGAACTGCCGTTTGACCGCCGTACCAGAAAATGGACTTTCCATCTCTGAGGGAGCTACTCGCTAGTATTGCTGGGGTCAGCCTGTTTGTAAGAGTTTAACGTAGCAACTCACACCATCATACTCTGAAGACTAAAGAGGTGGACAAAAGCCTGTCTTTCTCCAGGGGAAAATGACTGGTGATGAAATAGAGCGTAAGGGCTGTGCGCGTAGTCCATAAATTACACTGGAAATGCTGTGCAGCGCATAAATGATAAGGTGCCGAAATTACTCGAAATAGCTGTTTCGGTACTGTGCTCTATAAACACGGAGTTACTTCACTGGAAAGCTTACAGGTGATATTTATACGCTTGCAGAGCTGTGACTCCGCCACGCATGTGTCATTTCCCACTCCGTTTCCTCTCTCGGCTCAGCATACAGAATTACACGCCCAAAGTGGGCGAATACGAGACGTTCCAGGCCATCCGGCGGGCGTTCAAAGTGTGGGAGAGCGTAACGCCGCTGCGCTTCCGCGAGGTCCCCTACAGTCACATCCGTGACAGGGTGGAGCAGTTCGCGGACATCATGATCTTTTTCGCTGAGGGTTTCCATGACGACAGCAGCCCCTTTGATGGAGAGGGCGGCTTCTTGGCTCACGCGTACTTTCCCAGCCCAGGCATAGGGGGCGACACACACTTCGATGCCGCGGAGCCTTGGACCGTTGGAAATGCTGATCTTTATGGTGAGTAGCAATATAACTAAACAGTTATATAATGTTCTTAAGGTTATTGATTATGAATGTCACTAACGTTGCCAGTGAAATAAGGTGTCGTGTGAAGCATTTTATTTGTGCTTCAACAAGACCATACTGCAGCTATGGCTAGCCTTCACCGAAAGCCGGGCAGCTGTCTGTAATTATGAGTACCTGTGTCAGGTAACGACGTGTTCCTGGTGGCGGTACACGAGCTGGGCCACGCCCTAGGCCTGGAGCACTCCAACGACCCGTCGGCCATCATGGCGCCCTTCTACCAGTGGATGGACACGGAGAACTTCCAGCTGCCGGACGACGACCGCCGTGGCATCCAGCAGCTGTATGGTACGCGTCACTGATAGGTCGCCTACATGCCGAGGAGGCGTGGCCTTGGGACCGTAGCTCAAGCTGAGAGTATTCGATTCGCTGTGCGTAACCTACTCTGTATCGCCACCTGAAGCTTTTGCCTTCTGTCTTTTAGGGTCAAGGTCTGGTGGCCCCCACTTTCCCCCACTTGTTACCCCACACCCACCCCGGGTCACCCCACACCCCAGACACCCGCCTCACAACCCTGACAAGCCTACCTTCGGTCCAGATATCTGTGAAGGTCATTTTGACACTATAGCCATCATCAGAGGCGAGATGTTTGTCTTCAAGGTACTTATATTTACAATGATGCACTCGAGCCTTTGGATGTTCTGCTGTCACAGACACACTGGTGCTCAGAGCCCCACCTCTCCCATAGGATAAGTGGTTCTGGAGGATCCGTAACAGGCAGGTTCTGGATGGGTATCCCATGCCCATCGGGCACTTCTGGAGGGGGCTGCCCACAACTATTGATGCAGCTTACGAGAGGGATGACGGGAAATTCGTTTTTTTCAAAGGTGCGTCTGCCTCACGTCCTGTCAAGCACCTTGTTTTGTCGTCCTTATGCTCTGGGTAGCTTTAGCCCTGACGCGCAAACCGGGGTTAATAGGTACATTTCTCCCTTCAGGGGACAGGCACTGGGTCTTCAGCGAGTCCATCCTGGAGTCGGGCTACCCCAAACCCTTGAGGGAGTTGGGGAAGGGTCTTCCCAAAGACCGCCTGGACGCGGCTCTTCTCTTCACTCCTACCGGCATGACCTACTTCTTCAGGGGCAGCAAGTGAGTTCTTCTCCCCTCTCCGCTGGAGAGTGGGTCCGTACGCCTATCCGTTTGCCTACGCTCCTCTGATTACGTCATTTTTTGGGTTGCTTGTTTCGTGCAAATCTCATCAGCCAGCAAGCATGCAAGTTGTACAAACCCACAAACTAGACCGACTTCTTCAACAGGAGCAAGTAAACACATGCTTACATTGAATAATTCAATGCCTTTTCTTATATACAGTGTGTAAAATAGACATGAAGGCCTGCAGGTAGCTACGGTGTTGTTTTCGTTCCGGGGACATCGTGCCTGCGTCTGCTTGTCCTGTGGTTTAATGACATTCCCGGCCTCGCTCAGGCTCCATGTTGCCTTTGTTTCATCTCGCCCAGTGTCCCTTCAGGACGTTCTCTCTCTCACTTCCCAGTTCAGCGAGCAGACGTCATGGTGATGCAGGGTTGGGTTTTCATCTGAATGCTCCAGATGACAGACAACAAAAGACAGACTGCTTGGGGCAGGGGGAGGGATTTAAACGGGGGGTAAAAAAGGAGACATTCACAGCTGAGGGCGGGGTTCCTCCACAGCTGGAGACAAAGGCCAGATTGTGTGTGGGTTTGATTAAAAGGAAGCGAAACACCACCCGGCTCCGGAATGCGGGTGACACAGACCCAGACAGGTTGCCCGGTTTCCGCGCAGTACAGGGAAAGCAGCTCACTCTGCATCACTCTTTGTGCACAGCCATGACCTGACATCCTGTCCTCGCCGTGCCCTGCCAAACGCCCTCAGCTTCCTGCCACTGCGTTTATACGTTCATTGTGGCTAGTTCCCTGAAAGAGGACAATGCTCGGTGACAAAGAGCACATGACTGCCCTCTTTCACCTGGTTAAAGCCGAAATTGTGCACAAGACAAACTCGTATAGGAGCCTATACTATCCCCTTCTGCTGGTGTCGTTTGAAGTGTATGAAGAGGGAAGAGTGTTGAGGTAACGCCAGTGTACTTGGCTCTTCCAGGTATTACAGGTTTAATGAAGAGACCAAGGCTGTGGACCCTGACTACCCCAAACCCATCACCATGTGGCAGGGCGTTCCCGAAGGCCCCGAAGCTGCCTTCATGAGCAAGGATGGAGGTATGGTGCGGGACCATGCAATACCTACACCATACTCTAGCTGAAGGAATGCCTACATTATCAGTGTGACCCACAAAATGGAAGTACGGGGATCGCTCTGTTTTTGCACCTGTTGTCATACTGTTGTAATACAAACTGAAGTGGCGACAGTAATTTTAAACCAACTGTGTCTTTGGTGTAAATCTAACCAAGTCCTGGAGCACATTAGGAAGTTTAGGCATGAAGTTTCTTGCTAATGTGTTTAATTAATGGTCATGGTTACTCATCCCGACGTCTCTTTGTTAGGACACACGTATTTCTACAAGGGCAAGGAGTACTGGAAGTTCAACAACCAGCAGCTGAAAGTGGAACCAGGGTACCCCAAATCTGCAGTGCGAGACTGGATGAGCTGTCCCGAGGAGGACCCCAAGACTGGAGGAAGAGGAGGAGGAGGTGGAGGAGGAGGCGGTGGAGGAGGAGGAGGAGGCGATGGAGGTGATGGTGGTGGAACCGGAAGGGGACGAGAAACAGAAGTAGAAGAAGGAGGCGATGGTGGAGAGGGAGGTGAAGACAAAGGAAGTGATGGGGAGGAGACAGAGGTGATTATTGTGGAAGTGGAGGAGTCCGTGGGCGGGCTCGGAGCGGTGGGCGTGGCCGTCCTCCTGGTGCTGCTAGCCTGCGTGCTCTGCACCCTGGCGGCGCTGCTCTTCTTTGACGAGTACGGGGCGCCCCGGCGCCTGGTCTACTGCCAGCGTGCCCGGCTGGGCAAGGTGTAATCTTCCCGGGGGGGTGGGGGGGGGGTGTGCTGGATAGAGGCGGGAGGG
>JABJVR010002649.1:0-13190 GCA_025773905.1 Chitala chitala
ATCACCATGTTGCTTGTTGTTTCTGTCTGTCATAAAAAAAAATAAATAAAAAATAAATATATATATATATATATATATATATATATATATATATACACCATATTTTTTCATTAGTTTCAGAACACTATGTGTGAGTACCATGTTCAATTTCACTACCACACAACTGAGCCATGAAACTCTTAGCTGATCATCTACTTAACATGAGTCAATGAGCCGATGTGAAGTGTCTTTTCACTTCAATCAATTCACCTTGTGGTATCAGTGTTTTCTTTCACTGCAAGGTAGCTAACAGGGAAAACCTGATATGGATTTCCAGAGAAATGGGTGCTCTCATACAATGCAAGTGAAATTAATTTAGACACTGTCACAGAAGTCTTTGAAATGGGCACAGACAGGGAAGCAGTGTGAAAATACGATCATTTATGCTGTTGAAACCATTGGGGGTATCTTGAGTTTGGAAATGTGAGTGGATTCAGTCTCAATTTATTTTGATATATACAAAAAGTTGTCTCAAAGTGCTTTACAGAAAGAAATTACATATAATATAAAATTAACAGCAGGCAGATGATTGAGGTTAAAGATAAAGATAAAGCCAAACAACAATGAAGGACAAGAACCAAACCTCCACAGTGTGGAGAAAAAAACCTCTGGGGGCCCAAATTTGAGTGACTCTGTTCCCTCATGAATTAGAGCAGAGATTGTGAGCCAGACCTTCACATCAGTGCCTGACCTCACAAATGTACTTCTGGAAGAATGGTCAAACATTCCCATAGACACACTCCAAAACTTTGTGGACAGCCTTCCCAGAAGAGTTGAAACTGTTATAGCTGCAAAGGGTGGGCCAACTCAATACTGAACCCTACGGACTAAGACTGAGATGCCATTAAAGTTCATGTGCGTGTAAAGGCAGGTGTCCCAATACTTTTGGCAATATAGAGTATGTCCAATGATTGCTTTACATGGTCAAATAATGGCCATATAAACTAAACCATTTCATAGGACCAGGTGTAGTCTATTGTGTTGTTCCCTCATAATTTTCCCATATTCCTGTATAATAATGCCCCCGTGCACACTACTAAGAATGTTCAGGACTGGTCTCATTAACACTAGGATGAAATCACAAACCTTCTGTGTCCCCATCAAGCCCCACATCTAAACAACACTGAGCCTTTATTGGAATTTCCAGACCATACAGTGCAGAGCGGTTTTCCACATCCCTCATTCCTCAAAGACCTGGATGGTTTTCTTCTTATAGAATAAAAACCAATATTATTACACAAAGTTCAGGACCTGAATGACAGCACTTTATGAAAGCTGTTCTGAAGGCAAAGACTGGCCTGCTCCTTATTATACTATCAGTACGTTTAGATGATTCTACTACTTTGTTCCCACTTTGCACATGTGCTATGCTTATGAAAACATTATGTTTTACTTAACTGTGAATGAATGGGTGCTCTAACTACAGTACTATTGTTCTGGTATATTCTATCAGTATCAGTTACTCTAACCAGAATTTGTCTATTCATTTAATGGTAAATGTTAGGAAGCATGTGATGGTCTTGTGTGAGTATGTAAGGCAAACACTAAACTGAACAGTGTCAGTGGGCTTGAAGAACAGCAGACAGATCGAAACGGTGGCTATATAGTGCAAACATACACTTTCTTTTCAGTAGCGCCACCTGACAGGGCTGAATAAGATAACACGCTGTCAAGGTTATGGTTGTCTGAAGAAAACCTCACATTTTCTCCATTTATAAAGACTGGAAACAGACAAAATGGAATTTCTAAGATTCTTTGTTTGTGCAAAAACACCTTGCCAATTTTCTGAACCTTCAATGACAGTTATGACTGAAAATGCCCAGTCTTATTTTATTATATACAAGTGTAATAAAGATTGATATTTCAAGGCAGACTATTAAATTAATAAAACTAAATCATAGAAAACAAGGTGTGAGAAAAGAAACATGCTGGAACCTAAGGCTTTTAGATGATCAGGTCAGAATATAGACTGTCAAGGTAAAGATGTTAAAACACACATATCAGAAATATACATGTGAAGCTTCAGACAGATATTTCAGTCATTTTCTATACTGCTTCATCCTGTTAAGGGTCAAAGGGAAGCCTGGAGCCCATCCCAGAACACATAGGGCAGGGGACACCCAGGGTGGGGTGCTAACCGACCACAGGGCACATACACACACAAAATTAAGAGACACCAATCAACCTAACCTGTATGTCTTTGGACTGTGGGAGGAAACCAGAGAACACCCATCAAGTACAGGGAGAACATGCAAACTCTATACACACAGACCCGAGGCAGGAATCGAAACAAAGGCCTGATGGTGCAAGGCGACAGTACTAACCACCACCCCACCGTGCCACCAGGCTTTGCACACATTGCTTTATAAATATTTAAGACCACAACAGGCACACAATGACCAAATAAAGAGTCAATATGAAAGGCTGGTTAGAGGTCAGCTAGAAGCCAGAATGCATTTCTCCACATAAACGGTTCAGATGTATCCAGAACATGACCTGTGGTTGCCCCTCTCCTCTGAAATGTAAAATTCAGCTGGTAACATTGCTATTTCAATGTGTACTGGAAAAAAGCAACATAATTTTAATTTAGACATACCTGAAATATAGTAATGACAAACATAAAGGAAACAATCACACTGTCATGTAAAGGTTATATTATACTGAGGTGATTTTGCTCAGAGATTTACAGAATGCCCATTAGTTGCAGCAGAGTATGTTACAGAAGTATCAGGTAGTGTGCTGTAGTGTACCAATATGGTGCCCTGAAGAATATAAACAATGCATATACAAAATAAAGCTTCTCTGCAAGTTAATCGGATTTTGCTTTGCCCCCAAATGGTCTCTGGGATGTTGTAGTGAAAAAAGTAAAGTTTTTAGACAGCCTTCTTTATAATTCCTCTGTGGTATACAGGGGATTATTTCTAACACACAATGTAATAAATTTTGGCATGCACCAGTCAGAAATCCACAATTTTACTTATAACTTGTGTGGTCCACTGGGAGATGATGTCCTGTGTTTCTGGCTGCAATGTTCCATTCTGTCACAGTTTGATGTTTAGTGAGAAAAAAAAAAACAATTCAAACTACTACATTTACCTGTCACATAACATGAAGCCACTGTACCCATAGTGTCACAAACCATAATAATCTTGCTGTCTTGTTAGGGATACAGACATTCTCTGTGACTAACCAGACTATGTGAACAGATAGCAGGCTGTAGGTGTGACAGGATTATTTTGGTGAAATAGCCTGGAGAGAAAAAAACTAATCTCACCACACTTTTAATAACAATAAAATGAGGCATTTGATATGTGTCTCACATGCGGAAGGAAAGTTCTTGTTGGCAGGAATCATTCATTTAGCACTAACTGCTAGCAGGTTTTCCATTCACTGAATGTGCGTTATCTGAAAGCACGCTATTGTTTCTATTGTTGTTACATGTCTTCAAAAGTGATACTACAGTACTAAATACTATACTGAGTATGGCAGTCAGTTTTTCAACTTTTTCACTGTCTGGAAACAAAACGCAGTTTGTCCTTGTCTGATAAATTACTGTACTTTGGTTACATGCAGATGTGTGACACTAGTCTGTTCTACTTGTCATGTTTTTGATTGGTTGGGTGGGTGTTTAGGGTTTAAAAATTAATTAAATAAGTAAAATTTTTTTTTTTTTTTTTTTTTTTAGTTTTTTTGATGGTTTAAGGGCTGAACTGTTGATTACCTTAATCGCAGAGCTTCTAAACGCTGGCTGTGTTATTTCTATAACTTATCCCTAATCAATGTAATGGGGCTGCACTCAAGAACATCTAAACAAAAAATAAATTATTGCCGTTAATCACAGCAATGTAAAATCAATAGTATATCTGATCGGCTGTTTGGATTAGATATATATTTAATGTCAACTTAATACATGTTAATCATATTTTATATATCCCCTTTCTCGTTTATCAGGTTACATGCATAAACTGGATGCAATTTAAGAGAAAATGACAATAGCCATTAGAATCCCTGATATACAGCCAGTAATTGGAAAATAAACTGTAATCTGTTCTCCCTATGACCTAGCATTAATACCATATACATACATATTTGTGACTTGCAGTAATAAGAACTATGAAAACTGGATGGATGTTGCAGGTGTTTTAACTTGGCTATAAAACCATAGCGTGAATATTGTTTTTCAAGTGTCTTATCACAGACTTTGTTGCAAGCACCACACTAGACCAGGTCTTTGCAGCAGAGAACTAACAAATCAGTCCCAGCATGATCATTACGTGGTATCTTAGGGCAGGTTTTTAAAAACAAATATGTTCTCCTGGTGTGCAGCCACTTATGACTGACAGTATGAGTGGAATGTGCTGGCAGGAGAAGCATAAAAGATGTGGCATTTTGTCATTGAGGTTGCACAGTTTTGCACCACTGCAGAAATCCTATCGATCCTTTGGCGTTTGTACACATGCACCTGGCTAGATTCTCTTTCCTCTATCTTTCTTTTTGGCAACATCTGAGCAGCACCAAAGGACATTTCTTCTGTGGTTTTCATACTGTGAGACCTAAGCTAGGACGAAGTTAAGCAGGATCCGGAGAGGGCCAAATCCTGGTACAAATAAATTACTGGCACTGAGGCAGCATATTGGGGGTAAGAAAACTCATTCATGGGTATTCCAATTACTGTGAAAGAAATAGAGTGGGGGAGGGGGTGTGAGTGTGGATAATTTGCTGCTGACACATATAATGTTTTCTGATTTTCTGGTTTCCAGATGCAGCTGCTAGCACTTCAAATGACCTTCCAATCCTGAGTCTTGTCATGAACATCCACTCTTCATTCTGGTTGGACACAGGTGGATATACAGCAAAAGAAAGGCACGTAAAAAAAAACCATTACGAGTCCATCAGTGCAGAGACATTGTTCCTATACTATTCATTCATTTGAAATGCAGCCAGACAGTATACTATCACCTTCTGTGTTGGGATGCTTTACAACAGTCTCCCTTTAGCCTAAACAGTGCTATCAATTTCAGGGAAAGCTTTGACACAGGTTATGATGGGTTGATGTGCTGAAACAAGTCAACAGGAAAAAATGACATGGTCAAGAAAAGATACCACCTATCATTTTAATTAAAATATGCACTGTATAGAAATATTGATTGTATGTTGAAACAAATGCCTGAATTGTGCTGAAATGGGTTCAATGATAAAATTATGTGCAGGTGCTTTTTCTGTCACTGAACACTACCTATCTTACAGGTCACAGTAGCGACACACCCCTTTGTTACACAGAATCAGGCCTTAAAGAGAGTTAAAAATGTGGTGGTAACCATGAAGGGTGTTTAGATGACAATCAGCACTCACTGTTTCTCCTATACTATTCAGACATTCATCTTCTATACTGCATCAACCTGTTAAGGGTCATAGGAAAGCTGGAGCCCATCCCAGGAGAAATAGGGCACAGGGGACACCAACCCACCACAGGGTGCACACTACAGGCAATTTGGAGACACCAATCAACCTAACCTGCATGTCTCTGGACTGTGGGAGGAAACACGCCACATACAGGGAGAACATGCAAAACCCATGCACCCAGATCCAACGTGGGAAACAAACCCCAAGCCTGGAGGTGCGAGGCAACAGTGCTAACCACCACGGCACCGTGCCACTCTCCCCCACTACAAAAAAGTAAAATACCACCAAATGGACAGAACTAAAATATTAGGTACTGGTGACTAGGGACACAAGGGTTCCTGGAAAAAACTGAACCATTCAGTATGGGATCCACAGTTTGGCAGACATAGGCAAACCCCAGTAATGTCAATTATAATCAGTAACGTTAGTCATCATGATCTCTGCTTTAAAACGTTTTTTTTTAAGACAAGCTCACTTAGCTGCAAAACAGACATAAATGCATTTTCTGTGGAGACGTCACCCGCGCAAAAAAAAAATCTGCCAATCAATACCTAGTTAATGTTTTGCAAGTTGTATCTAATTTGACAAAGAAAAACCAAACACAGTGAGCAGTGGGGGCGCTGAGGTGGTGCTACAAAACACCAAATGTTACTTTGCAGAAAACATATTTAGAAAATTTGAAATTAGAAAATTTGAAATTGATACTCAAATTTTAAAATGCATTTGATGCAAACCACACTAAATCAAACCTGTATCTTATAAACCACAATACAAACTAAACCGAGAGATTTTTGAACTGTTACATCCCTGCTGGTGACATATTTGGACCTTTAAGTGATGGATTTTCAAGAAACTGGCTCACGTAGCAAATGGGTCGAGTGCTTTTGCTGTACAAAATCCACTTAAATGTGTCACACGTCTTTACATGTAGTCTGAACTTTAAATGCTGTCTACACAATCAACACAGAATGTAACTGTTCTACACACCAGCCACACAGATTGTTATACAAACATTGTGTACATCAGCTGCACACACTGCCGGTGGAAACTTCACTCAAAGGGAACTGCAGTGGTGCTTACTGAAAACATTAATGCCCATCGATGCTCTAGCATTCACTCAGGCTTCATGGAGCTAAACAAAAATGGAAATAATTGAAAACGCATCTTTAGAGAGGATTTGAACGAAATACAATGGGGATTATATTAGTCTCTACAGAAAATCAATTTGAGAAAAATACATTACCAGGAAAAAATAAAATGCTAAAGTACTGTTCTTTCAGTAGCACAAAAATGTTCTATAATAAGACATTGTTGATATTTTAAAGCTTCAAAATCTTCAGTCGTTTCTTAATGAGTAAATTTGGGGCTTAGGATGCTGGGCCCAGGCAAAACAAATCCTTAATTACTATCAGACACACAAACCACATGGGAATGTACACACTTCACATCTCATTAGGCTGTGAGTACATTTAAAACTAACAATGGAAAAACACAAGGGAAACCAGTTTTATGTTACAATCCTTAATTAATGTGTTATTTACAAAAGGTCCTGCTTGGCTGTTTGACACTGGCTGTTTATTTGTGTGTTAGAAATTACACTTAGCAGAACAAGTCTAGATGCTTGCAAAATTATAAAAATGATATCCTGTAAATGTTATTAAATGTTGTTGTGGATACAGCAACATCATTGTCCCGTCACCGTATGTCCTGCTGACAGTTAGCTTTGGGAGGAAAACTCTTTCATTCCACGTGATCGGTTCCATTCATTTTGTTACAGAATGCAGGCACATGACCAGACAGCCAAAGCCTGAATAAGATCTCCAAAAGTACAGCAGTGCACAGACTCTGTGTCATGCTGACTTTTGTGCACAAGATACTTACAAACTGACAAATTGTATCACAGCAGAAAATTAATTTTATTTTACAGCATCCTGGTAATAAAAGCTATAACACCAGATATATTAGACATGCTTTACTGATCTGAATTTATAGGCACGTGTTGTCATAAATGGACACAAGGCTCCTTTTAAATGTGCATGGTCCAGTCCTGTCTAGTCTATGTAATCTCTAGCATCTCTCTCCTCCCTAGGGCACATGGAATGTCTATACTTCTCCCATTGTCATTTGCACTGCTTATTGTCTGAATGATTACACCTGGTATTGGGTTCCTTAGCTGTCTTTATATAGCCTCTAAGTTTCCTTTCCACGCTGCCATTTACTGTAGGTCCCTATGCCCATGCTACATGTCTGGGCTCTTCTTAATCATGTTTCTTCTATTTTGTTACCACCCGCCTGCATCTTAACTTGTTTACCCATATTCCAATGTGGTGTCTCCTCTTTCTTGTTATCCCTGAATAAAACCTCTTCCTCAATTAGACTCCTCTACACCTCTGTGATTCGTCATTTTGATATCGTTACGTATAATTTTTTTATTGTTTCAGATAATCTGTGTTTGACTAATTGGCTTTTCCAAAATATATTTAGCTAAATGATATAAACGATTCCGCATTGGTCATGTCACAGTGTCACCATAGAGGAGGATGGATGGACGAAGGATGAACGGAGGATGGATGTTCTGAATCTTTCTGTTTGTAGATTCTTTCTTTCTATTACAAACTTGCTAATCAGAGATTCATAGCCTTTCATGTGGCACAAACCCCTTTATACTGAATACATAATTTCACTTATCAGGACCTTCATCACAAACTCCAAAAATTCATGAAACATAAATACAACCACAGTTTTGTAACCAGCTGAAGCACTGACGGACTTTTATAGCTTCACCTACCATGCAAAGTTAATAAGATGGTTGCCAGGGTGGGCCTCTTCAGAGATCATGGCAATTATTACCTTCTTTTTCTTTTCTGGACGAGTAATTGCCCCTGAGATGCCGCGTGACAACTCCATATGGTTTTGCTGTCTCCCTTCTTGTTATTACTTTCTTGTGATGCCAAAATGGCTTGTGTGTTTATTTCTATTTTTCAGCCTTTCTGTTTGTGTTCTGCATGGCATGACTCTGCTCTCAGGCCTCGTCTCCATGTCTCTCTCGCTGTCGTTTTCATCCACGTCATCGGATTTGTGAACCCCATCCCACATGGCTGGAGCAATTTTTCTTAATAATCTCAGACTACTAATCCGGTGTGGTACCCATTAACTGTCTCTGAGATGTGGTAACAAGGATAAAAGACAAACTGGGCCCACCTTCAACTATTTAAGTTTTTTAAGGTAAACGAAGACATTGCGCAAAACTAAACAGACAGTTAAACACACCACTGCCCACAAAGAATGTTTTCAAAGTAGAGTATGAGATGAGACAAAATGTTAAGAAATGAAACAAAAATCCCTTTTATGAGGGCGCTCTCCCTGTGGATATCCTTGAATTTGCTATGAAACCCTTTAAAGAGTGTGTTTTTACTACTATGGGAAGAAAAGACTGACGTCTTAATCGTTAAGGTAGCCGGGATTTACTAAATTCTGGCAAAAAAAGGATAAAAGAGATTGAGTGAAAGAATCTGCACCCTTTTCTGGTGCTTTGTTAAAGTTAATGGAAAAGCCTTTAATGCTGTAACAATCACAGATGCCTCACTGACAGTCCTTGGCAAACACTGTAGCACAACACAGACACTGAACGAGCGCAGCAGCAATAAATCCAATAATACGACAAGTATAACCTGGAATTTCAGAAATATGTTCTTCCAATCAATCACCCACAAAGGGGCATATGGGAAAGTGATAAGATTTGAGATTAAAAAGGATAAACATAGACTGAGAAGGAATGTAGAGGTTTCCTGACAGAGGAAATATGTTGTCAGAATAACGTGCATTGATTGCCAGGTGTTATGATGTCTGAGCCGTCCTTTCCCGCTTCAGAATGCCCTTTGCACATCCGTGCTACAGTGGTGTCCCTGGCAGTCACAAGAGAAGATCGAGTGCTCACTGGTGGCAGAAAAAACTGTGACAGACACTGAGAGGGAAACAGATGTGGACAATGAGAAATAAAGAGGGGAAAAAAAAGACACATAGAGACAGAGAATGAAAAAAAGACAGAAACAGGGAGGGAAAGACAGAAAAACAGAGTGAGACACAGAAACAGACAGAACGAAAAAGAAAATGAGAGAAAAAGATAGAAAGAGAAAAAAAAGAGTGACAGAAAGAGAGAGCGCGACAGAGAGAGACGGAGAGGGTGACAGAGAGGGAGACAGAGAGCGGGGCGACAGAGGGTGACAGAGAGGGAGACAGAGAGGGTGACAGAGAGGGGGGCGACAGAGGGTGACAGAGAGGGGGGCGACAGAGGGTGACAGAGAGAGAGACAGAGAGGGTGACAGAGAGGGAGACAGAGAGCGCAACAGAGAGAGACAGTGAGAGTGACAGAGAGAGACACAAAATATCCGTGGCTCCTGTGAGCTGGTGGGAGAAATGCAGTGAGAAGCTGCAGGGGTGAATGAAGCTGAGATGAGATCAACTAGTGTGACCAGCTTCTCGTTCAGCAGTCGGTCACCACCTGCTCCTTCTGTCCCTCAAATGAAAAGCAGCTAAAACGGTGAATTCCCCTCCTGCACTGCCGGGAGCAAACACAACGTCAGTGACTCTATAAATAAAGGCTGAAAGGGGAGAACGTGGTAGCACTGTAGGGCTCGCTTGGTCGTGCCTCCTGTGTAAAAGGCCTGACACTCTGAGCTGAGCGGCACTCAGGCAGAAACACAAGGTACTCAACCAGGGCTCGCTGTCAGTCACAATCCCAATATAAGTCCTCCTTCTCCCCTATGAACAAGCATCAGTGAATTTTCTTTATGATGAAACCAATGTCTTACATTGGTCCATTTGTTCAAGTTGAAAAGTCTATCAATACTCCTTCCCTGGAAACATCAACACCAACCTGTATTTTTGCTAAGGACCAAAACTATATCAAGTGGATAACATACAAAACCTTGCTATAATATGTGAAAAGACTGTATAAATCAAAAGACATTATATTGGTCATATATCTGTACATCCTCTTGATTTTTTCAGAATTTTGAGTTATTAACTGTATTTCAAATGTGGTGGAAATCCATTTGACATCACAATTAAACAAAGATTCCTTCCTTAATTTTTAAACAAGCCAAGTGAAGAATAATTATACATCTGTCATAGACATCATTGCCAAACTTTTGTGGACAGCCAAACATCACACCAATATCTGTTTGGTGAACATTTTATTCCTCCACTATGGCCACTAACATGATGTGAGTCTCCCTTTGGTGCTGGAACAGCCTCCACTATTCTGTAAAGGGTTTACACAAAATTTTGAAACATGGTTGAAGGGATTTTCTTTCCATTCATTAATAAGTTAGAAAATATTTCCAAACATTTGGAAACATTTGATGTAAAGGAAAAAAAAAATAAATGAAAACGAGCTAAACACCAAAGCTGATTGTCTGTAAAGATAACATTCCATTTACAGTTAAAAAATGTATTTATACTCTGATATTGCCCTTTCTGACTGTTTTTTGTCATGACGATTTACATTGTGTGTAATGTACTTTGGGCTACAATTTTTAGAAAAATAGGTCATCTGAAAAATGATGATGGTGATATTATTACTGCTATTTATAGTATGACAAATTTTACTGTGCCAAATTTATTTACTTTTAAAGTACTATGCATGCTGTAATAGCCATAAAACAGGAGCTTTAAATTCCAGCAAGCTTTCAACCTTTGATTTGTTTATGTACATCGGATCAGGAAAATCAGCAAATGCATTAACAGCCTGTGCCGATCCCATCACAAAAACGTGTGTACGAGGAGCCACCACGACGCCAACAAACGACCAAACACGCTGCTCCTTATCCCTAAATTTTGCAGGTGAGCCGAGGCTGTCAATTCGAGTGCCACATGCCCTCTGTGCCTATGTGGAAGTACAGGAGGTTTGGTCATGGCTCTTGGTGAGATATTGGTGTAATTACACTTTTGCTGTGGCGGTTGTTAAATTTGCTGTTGAACGCACAGTGAGAGCTTAATGAGCTTCAGACGGATAGCTGCGTGCGACCTCCTCCGCCCACCCGTCCTTACGCTGCAAAGAAGCATTCGGGCAGCGGGGCCCATGTGCCAGCTGGCGGGGACGTCGCTGAAGCGGTGCACGACGGGGCACTGTGGACCTCAGTGAAGACAGTCTACTTCAAAGTGTCAGAGAGTAGCACTTCCACAGATAGGATGACCACCATGCTGCCAGGGACAGAGGGGCGTGGCGCGTTTTTGCCCCCTCCCAAGGAAAACCATTGCTTAGAGGACACCGAATGAATTGGCACAACAGTGTATGAAGGATAAAGCACATAAATCATATGGATGTACAGGAAAAATAAGGGGCATATGCGCAATCTTTCTTTAAATTGTGAGTCATTATAAAACAAATTCATTCTCATTTCCAAAGCAAACCAAGTGTGACAGGCTATCGAACAAGATGAATGTTTTTTTCCTGCTGCGATTTGCTTACTTTATTTTTCTTGTGCATTTACCTTAGTATATCTCTTGTATACTCCTTTATTTTCTTGCAAAGACGTTACAAGCTGCAACATGACCTATTTCCACAGACAGTAATAAAAACTCACATTAAAAACACAGGAGTGTACTTGCTAAATTTGTGACAGAGGCCAGGCGATAAGTTCATAGACCAATGCTTTTCAGTCTAAACAAAACTGAATCTTATCTGTTAACTGATAATGGTATTTTAAAATTATGTAGTAAAAGTGCACTACCATTCAAAAGTTTGGAATCACTTAGAAAATTTACCACCATGAGCGCTCCTCCAGCATCTTCTCTTTACTTCTGCAACTCTCAAATGTTCTTCTCTATAATCTAAACACCCCAATCGTACATTAGGTCCATAACTTATTTTACCAGTCATGCTCCATCCAATATCTATGTTCTTTCTCCCATTTTAACTTTTCCTGTCATTGGCCCATCTTAGAAATAGTTTTGCTTTAAAACTCTAGACCAGCCTCTCAGAGTCACCATTTCGCTGTTGAAGATGACACTGGCAGTTTGTGGGTACTATTTATCAAAGCTGCCATCTGAGCACCTGTGAAGCATATGTTTTCTCACACTTGATATTTTAACACTCCTGCAGTTGTGCACCAGAGTCTCTCACTTCTCTTTCTGTCCTGGATAGAGCTGGCACTGGCAGGGAAGTGGTGCCACCTTTGTAAGCTATCTTCAGTTTCTTGGTAATTTGCCAAATGGAGTAGCCTTCTTTTCTCAACACAACAAAAGACTGATGAGTTTCTTAAGAAAATTTCTTCTTTCTGGACATTTCAAAACCATACTTGAACCCAAAAATGCCAATGTTTGAAAGACTCAAGTTGCCCAAAGGTGACCATTTTAATAACTTCTTTCAACAGCACAAAGGTTATCTACTGTGGTAACATCATTGCACAAGAGCTTTCTATGAAATAGTCTTTTAACACGGTAATTTAGGATTACCTACAACAATGTGCTATTGGAACACAGGACTGACAGGTGCTCAAAACGTGCCTCAGTAGATATTCCATGAAAAATGAGCTGTTTTCATTAACAGTACATACACTGTACTTATAATCAATGTAGGTCTATATTAATTTCCCATATTGATTTAAAAAACAATTTCTCAGTGATTCCAAACTTTTGAACAGTTTCTCAGTGATTTCAATTTCTCAGTTTCTCAGTGATTCCAAACTTTTGAACAGTTTCTCAGTGATTTCAATTTCTCAGTTTCTCAGTGATTCCAAACTTTT
>JABJVR010002650.1:0-13947 GCA_025773905.1 Chitala chitala
TTCTTTTCCTATCCACACCATGGTAGAACAGTTTGAACCCACCTCCAATGTTCCTGGCTTTACTGCCCTTCCACTTTTTCAATTGGATACACAATATATCTACTTTTCTCTGCTCCATCGTATCATCGAGCTCTCTCCCTTTACCTGTCATAGTGCCTACATTCAGGGTTCCTACCTTCACCTCATCACTCTTTTGCTTCCTCTTCTGCTTCTTCTGAACACACCTCTCCCCTCTCTTTCTCCTCTTTTGCCCAACAGTAGCCCAATTTCCACCAGTACCGTGTCGGTCAACAGTACTGATGGAGGTCGTTGGTAACCCAGGCCGATCTGGTATGGAAAATTTGTTTGTGAACCACATATTTGATTTGGCACAGGTTTTATGCCAGATGCCCTTCCTGATGCAACCCTCCCCATTTATCCGGACTTGGGACCAGCACCTTGGTGGCCAAATTCCACCTTAGTGGCTGGATTGATGTAAAACAATTGTATATGCCATGCTTTTTCATTTTGACTGAGTGACCACTAGCAGTTGATGACAGTCTTGTATTATAATAATTGACAACTTGGTGTGATGAGGTACACAACGGTAGCAAAGGTATTTATTACATTTACTTATAGTATCAGTAGAAGGCAACATGTAACAGCAGTCTGGTACTGGAAGTACAGAATTTTGTGGTAAAATGTGTGAAGGAGCGCTATTACCCATTTGAAAATAGTAATGGTTTGTTGGATAAGTGAACCACTTCAGACCAGTTGTACTAACATCTGATTGAAACCTATGTATGAGAATGACTAAGGTAAATGAGGCAGTAAGAACAAGCCCAATCATATCCCATCTGCATCAGTTGATCAATATCAACATTTCTAGTTAAAGCCACTTCAGTGCTACACCCTTGACAAAAGCGAGTCTTACATTAATGTAGTATATTTTGTCCAAATGTGATAGACGTTGCAGCTGTTTTCTCTAGAATTTGAGAGAGGAACTGGACATGTGGTGTAACACATATGTGTTTAGGGTTTCTTCCACAGTGGACAAACAACTACTACTGTAGTCCTTAGGTACACTTGAAGCCAGGTATGTGTTCATCATGCTAACCAAAAGTACTGTTTGTAGTTGATAAAATAGAGTTGAAGTTGGCAGAATAAAGTCTAGCATACAGGTAGTACACTCTGATTAAGATGTTAATTTCCCAAGGTTTCTTTGGTTTCCTTATCACCCATACATCTGGTGTCATGGTTTGCCTGAGTTGTATGTATTTTGTGCCCCCCCCCCCCCTCTCTTATGATGTTGTTGTTTCCCCATTTCTCTGAGTGTTTTCAGCTGTTCTCCATTTCCTGTTTGGCACTATTTAGGTTGGGAGTGTTGGCTATTCCTTGTTGGTGGTCCTTACATAGCGCCGTGGTTTTGCGTAGCTTCCCAGCCCCTGGCAGATTATGTTTTAGAGGAAGACGCCAGGTTTTTTTTCCTATTTTTGTATCCTGTTTCATTCTCATATACCAACCTCTGCACAGACCTGCCTGTATGACCCTGTCCTGCCAGCCCTGACACCTGGGCAGTTCTTAACCACAGTACTACATGATACTGTTATATGTATTTTAGCATATATGGTATAACTTCTGAAATTTTGAAGACTACCTCTTAATTAAAAGATAAACCACAACAAAGTATAAGGTTCTATGAAAATAATTAACAACTTGGTGAGATGCAGTCCTACACAAAGCATCAGGCAGCTAACCAAGGTGGAGTTATTTTCATCGAACTGTATGTGCGAGTGATTTATCCTGTTAACACTATGGCTAATGAAAAACAATAATTCTAAAAAAAATTGTTCATTTTTGCAGTTAATTTTTCTAAAGAAAATTATTTTAATTAGCATTTAGTAATGATTCAATGTGCTCTGAAAAAAAAAATAGTCCCTACAAGGACAACATCTGATCAGGTTATACACTGGGAGCAGCGTGTCCGATGACGTTACCATACACTTTCAAGAGACACAGCTGCATTTTAAAAACCAAGGAAATTATTCTGACAACAATGACTGGTTATTTATAAATTAAAAGTTACACAGGCATTTATATATAAAAAAAAATATTTTTTACAGGAGACCTGTGTGGTTAACAGATTTGAATGAAATAAGCATGCACGAATATGGAATTGTTATAAGGCTGCAAGAACTAGTTGTGAGATTCCCTAAAATTAACGCACACCCCTGTGACATGGACAAAAAAAAAAAAAATCTAGTAGTTACCAAAGCCGTGGTATAAACTCCATGTAAATTCTGCTGTAATTAGTCAGGTATGTGAATATATTAGCAATGATGTAAAGCAGCAGTTTCAGGTGAAAATGTTAAATATTGAATATTACATGTACAAAAACAAGCCAAATAAAATGAAAATTTAGTTACAAAAAAGACACTAAAAGGGGGGGGGGGGAAGTTTCATTCTGTATTTCTGCTTATTCAAACTTCATCATTGCTTCAAATTGTATCCTACACGTTTATTTTTGTCAATGTCTGTGAATATCAGTAAGGCTTTAAACATTTAACCAATTGTAACAACATAGAAATGTAGTTACTTTCATTTGAATAACAAATGTTTTTTAGTTTATCAGAAGTAAACTATAATATTATTCATTACATTAAATATGAAAAACTCCTGGAGTAGATTTGTTTGCACAGCATCCAATAGGCATCACTGGTCCATGTCATTGTCATTCTGCAGCGTCTTCATGGCAAGTCCCCAAAGGGTAACACTGGAGAAGAAGGGTCCCTCGTTCCTGTAGGGGGCACTGTTGGCACGATTTCCCAGGGGGTGCCCACAGTGATTATCCAACGTGGACAGGCTGGGGCGCATCAGGGGACCTCCGTGCCCTTGGAGCGTGTGGTCATCAGGCCTCCCATTTTCCTCAGCAAAGGCAAAGGAGTCATGATGGAGGTGGGCTTTGTGGAGCTTCACAGACTCTGTGGACTGGCATATCTCTTGCTGGGCATGGAGCAGGTGGTGAGAGCCGACTGAGCGCAGCTCTGAAAACGACACTGATGAAGAAGGACTGAGGGGCACGGGAGCAGAAGCCTGGCTGTGTGGCGCAGCTGGTGCCTTATCTGGCCCGGGTGGCGGCAGCAGCACAGAGAACGGCTCTGGCTCCTGTGTATCCTTGGCCTGCCGTGAGGCCTGTCTGAAGGCATCTCCTTCACCACCAGGCTGGCTCGGCTCCTGCCCATCCGGGCTGCTGGCCTCCGGTCGGCAGTGCGTCCCGCGATGTCGTCTCAGCACAGCTGAGCGTGTGAAGCATTTCCCGCACGTGTCACAGGTGTACGGCCTTTCCCCTGTGTGCGTCCGCATGTGTCTCCTCAGGTCACCTGAGCCAGCAAAGCTCTTACCTGGAAAACATGGCTACTCATCTGTGAACATGCCTACACAATACTGGGGACAACAGTCAGTATCCAGGCTGGTGTACCTCAATCACAGCAACTGTAAACAAGTCATACAATATTTGTTTTTAAAGAATGGAATAAAAAAAAAAAAAAAATTATTGCAAATTCAGACTGAAAAAGGAAGCGTGCAGTGCGGATGAGCAAAGGAGACCCACCGCAGGTGTGGCAGCTATAGGGCCGGTCCCCTGAGTGGCGCACCCTGTGCTTCAGCAGCTTCCTCTGCATGTTGAAGGACTTGCCACACTGGTCACAGGTGAACACTTTGTCCGTTGTGTGCGTCTTCTTGTGTTCCTTTAAATTGCTGAAGTTGCTGAACCCTGACAAGAGCTTTTGATTACTGATCTCCATGGTAAACTTCGTCACAACAAACAGAAGGTGTTTAACACTAGAGACCCCGTGTGTGGCACCCATGAGCTGGCACAGCCGCGTGGTGCTGTCTCACACACACACACACACACACACGACTGTGGGTGGGAAGAGCTGCAGTTCCACTGAGCAGGGAGGGGTGAGGAAAAAGGTGCACTTATGCTGATGATGTGAAATTACACAATGTTCGAGCCATAATGAAACCGCAGAATGGGACGGCTGCACACAACAGCTTTTCAACATGTGAATTTAGATTTTATATACATATATAAAGCAATATTCTGAAACACCTTTTTGTTTCTGACCTTTCCAAGATGCATTGTACCTGTATGTGTAAAGGTAGCTGAAACATCTATGCCATGAAGTGTTGTGTTAACTCAGGTGTATACAAATTTAATGGGCCTTAAATAAAAATATAATGCGGGTAGCTAACTTGACAAGACAGCACTATAATCGATTACACTCCCTCCTTGGGGGGGCTGACCAAATTTTAGGCAGCCTACAATGCAAGGCACGGTACAGCCTGGACTTCCTTTCAGTTATTCACCCTTAAAAGCTGCATCTATACCTGCACATGCTGGTCAACATCCACACACTGTCAATACATGCAACCCACTGAACCAAATGCTCAGGTGGAAATTAACTCAAGAAAAACTGGCCATCTCAAACATTATCCATGTTCTGATTGGTTATAAAGAACAAAAAAAAAAATAAATAAATAAAAAATATATATATATATATTGTAACAATCAAATTCAACCTCTCATCCCATTTTACAGTCACGTTTATAATAGTCCATTACTTTTGCTTGTGCATTTACGAGTGGCTCCCTCACATCTGACTAGTCCCGTCCTCGCTACCCTGCTAACCGCCTGCAACACTGAACATTAGTCCTAGGGTATGAGCCACTGTGCAGGGACTCATGGGAGAACAGTGTCACACCTCTCATTTACATTAATTATGTCATTCAGCTGTGGGAGGAAACCAGAACACTCACAGAAAACCCACGGATGCATGTGCGGAGCCCCCTCCCACGTCAACAACAGTAATAATACTATGTTTAACACCCAAGCGAATGATAATTAAGCGTCTCCTCTTAGAGGACACTCACGCACATCCTGGGCAAAACTACACAATCACTGCTGCGATGTCAGCGTTTCCCATGCGAGGACACACACATCCGTGCTATCACACTGACCTCGCCCACAGATGTCACACAGGTGTGGCCTCTCGCCAGTGTGTATCACTATGTGACGCTGGACATCTCCGGAAGCAGCAAAACTGTAAATAAATAATAATAATAATAATAATAATAATAATAATAATAATTCACAGTGACAAAACATTACACAAAGACTGCTACACTGATTTCTCCGAGAACATGTACTGAGAGAAAGGGGGGGGGGGGTGGATATTGACCAAATAAAAATAAAAATAAAACACAAAAAAAAAAAAAAAACCAACCACCCCACCCCACACCCCCCACCCCCCCCCCCCCCCCCCCCCCCCCCCCCCCCCCCCCCCCCCCCGCCCCGCGCGGGGGCGGCCCCCCAGACTGAACATCTTCCTCTTCAGATATCAGCACAAAAAGCAAACAGGTTTACCTCTTCCCACAGATCTCACAGATGTATGGCTTCTCTCCTGAATGTCGGCGCAAATGTGTCTGTAAGTTTCCAGCCTGTTAAACAGCCAGTCTGTTGTAAGTAATCATTCTTCCAGACAACATTCATACAACAGCACTTGGAGTTCAGTACCTGGGAGAAGTTCTTTCCGCAGATGTTGCACTGAAAAGGTTTTTCACCTGTTACAAAAAACAAAAATAGTTTTCAGGTACGTCAGTGCTGCTCAGCTGTGATCTCTGCAAATTGAGATAAGAGGCATTCTGCTGATACGCACAACACATTTTTTGTTTGATGAACCAATAGTTTCATAAATCACAGTCCAGGATGAAAAACAGTTGAAGCTTTGGGCTAATGACTTCAAGAGCTACCTGGAATGATGTCTTGTAATGGAGCCCAGCTTTAACCATTACTAAATGAACAATTGGATGGTTTATTTACAAATTTGTTTTTTTAAAATGTTCAGTCCAAAAGTTATACAAAAAAATAAATAAATAAATTAACTTAGTACAATAAGTACAGTGGAACCTCAGTTTACGAACACTTCCCTTTATGAACTTTTCGGTTCACGGACTACATATCTGTCCAAAAAATGCCTCAGTTGTCGTACTGCGTCTCGGTTCATGAACCACATAAACCGGCAACAACAATCGCACATGCGCATCAGCAGCTGTTTAGCTTTCTCGCAGTGCACATCTCTGTACGAATTCCACATGCGTTCTTCTGAATTTCATTGTGTTCTACTCAGTATAAATTATAAAGGGAAAAAGAATGACCAGAATTGCGGTAGAGATGAAGAAAGAAATCATTGACAAACATGAAAATGGCATTTGTGCCATTGATTTGGCTTATCAGTTTGTTGATTTTTGCCAGACCAATCTCTACTATTCTAAAAAGTAAACAGAAGCTGAAGTTAGCCAGTGTAGCAAGAGGGGTGAACATTATTACTGAACAAGGTCATAGACGCTTGGAGACGTGGAGAAACTGCTGCTTATTTGGATAAACGAAAAAATGTTAGAATAGCCTCAGAAACAACAGCTATGTGAAAAAGCAAGGCAGTTGTATGCGGACCTGAGAGAGAGAGAGAGAGAGAGAGAGAGAGAGAGAGAGAGAGAGAGAACCTGGCACGAGTTCTCTGTACAGGTAACATTAAAATTATATTTTCATCTATATTTTATCTGTTTAGTATTGCGTTTATCATTTTTTGTGTTAGATTTAATGATTTTCCTGTGGTCTAGGAACGGATTAATCCATTTTACATTGATTCCTATGGGAAAAATTGTTTCGGTTCACAAACTTTTCGCATTACAAATCGCCTTTTTTCATATTATCAGCTTGTTTGCCTGTTACTATAACTTAGATGAACGTCAACATTTTATGACAAAGTACTGTGAAAACATAGGAAATTACAAACTGTTCAAACTTTTCTCTTCCCATGGTATGCTGATGTTCCTAGCATGTGTGTACGCACACATGCCAAATGGAGGTAAGGTGACGGTATGCAAGTGTGTGCAGAAGAGACACGGTACCAGTACACACCTGTATGCGAGCGCTTGTGGAGCTCCAGGTTGCTGGGGTGCTTGAATGTTTTCCCACAAATTTCACAACAATACTGTTTCACATGTGTCGTGTGGACTGACTCACTAGGAGCCACCTGATGTGGCTGCTCTGGATTGGCGAGTGGGGGGCTGGGGGGGTGTGGCTCCGACACAACTTCTACTTCCTCCTCTTCAGCGTGGCTACTGCTGGGGACGTGTGCCAGGCCAACCACAGCCCCTCCAGAGCAGGTGCCACCACAGCTGTCATTCATTGTCCCTACGTCCCCTGAGCTGAGCTCCTCTAGGGCCTTCTGAGATCTGAGGTAGTTGTACTTCTTCAGGTAAACAGCCTTCTTGGGGCGGATCTGCCTGCTGACTGGTGATCCTTTACCTCCTGGGCTTGGCTGGCTGTTTAAGGGCTCTGAGCAAGATGGAGTGGCAAACCCCTCTTCCACCTGCATGGCCGGAGCTGGGGCCGATTGAGAGTTATTCGCTGGACACACAGCAATGTCCAGGGGTGTGCCAGTCTCTGTGATGCCTGCAGAAAAGGGCTCCTCTACTACCACCAGGGGGCTAGGCGCCAGCCCAGAGCTCCCACTAAGGGCAGCACTCTGCTTGAAGTACTGCTTGCTGTAGAAGTTGCGCAGCTTATAGCCATGGCCCAGCTGCTTCTCAGGGGGGGCAGGCGTGACCCTGCTGCTATCAAATGTTTGGCCTGGTGGCAGCGTGGCTGGCGTCCTCCGAGGCAGATCCAGGTCTGAGTTCCCGCAGGGCAGCTTTTGCATTGACTCAGTGGAAGTGCCATGTGGCTCTGGTTCTGGAGATATACCTTGTGCCAGGACACACTCAGGGTCTGAGCTAAGGTCACTGGTCATGGGGAAAGACGGCTCTGAGGCAGGAAGACATGGCTTCAGGAAGCCATTGCATATGCCCAGCACGTTGGGCACCTGCAGGCACTGGGCAATGTCCAGCAGTGCCTGGACGTTGTCCTGGTTCACTTCCAGATGTGAGGTATACATGTAATCCAAGATCTGCCCAATGCCACTCACATCTTGAATGACAAGGTGAAAAATATCATTCTTTTGACCAGGGGAATTCTGAAACAAAGACCTGGGGTGGGGGTGGTAACAAAAGTGACACATACTGAAGACCTGGATCACTTTGAACAATATGAAATGCAAGTGGTACTAAGCAATGCTGTCCAGCAATTTCCACACGTATCATGTCAAAAGCTACTTAAGTAACATAGTATATCTATTGCAACTAAATGAAGCGAACATGCCCATAGATGTATGACTGATACTACCTAAAATAAGAGCTGAAAGCAGCTAGAACGTTCTTGTGGGCCTTGAAGCAGACGCCTTTCACCACCAGCATGCAGTCACAGAGCAGGCCCTGGATGCGCTGCTCCTGCAGTTGCTGCAACAGGTAGGAGCTGTGGCTGGACACGGAGTCCATGGTCTGGCGCCAGAACTCACGGGAGTCCGTGCAGGCAGTGACGCGTCACCACTGAGAGACAAGTAAACAAAACCCTCATGCATTGTAACGAAATTTTCCCTCAAGTGTGTTGGTCAAATAATTAAATTCGGTGTTCTTTTACATCACTTGCAAAAATATGATTTATTACATGTAAGTGTGTGTGGGGGAGGAGGAGGAGCACTCCCTTACATACATTCATATACGATGTTGTACGTCTAACGATGTTTTTAGCTCTAAATAATGTATTGAAATAGTGAAAATTTAAGTAAAATAATTACCGAGAAGTAAATATATGATTTTAAAAGCTGCAATACACACGAGGTCAAAAACATCAATATGATTGTGCGGTATTACAGGTTCGCTTAAAAAGCGGCAAGTAAACCTGTACCTCAACTGCAAATAAGCGGTCAACTCAGTCATTTTAAAATAAGTTATATCTCAAACGACGTCTATTTGGAAATAACGTCTAGTGTGGCGAGCCCACACTACTGCGTTATCCTGTAAGCCCGTACAACGGAACAGTCCGACTGCGCGAGAATTAAAACGCCGACGGGCCGCGGCGCGCGCTTTCGCGTTTCCGCATTGAGACCAGCCAAGACAAAATTGGGCTACAGTGGATAAGCAAACTACAGACTAACACCTAGAAAAGTCACATTTCATACCGCAACGAGCTCGCCCGAATACGGTTAATTGGAATACTCACACATGCTACAGCTGTGCACACAGCTGTTGAAAATAACCAATATTTTAGCATTAATTACGTAGCAGCAACTGCGCCAGTTTTATGTGGATGATCAGTCACCCAAAAAAAAAAAAAATTCTCCTAGGTGATGCGTCACTTCCGTATGAAACGCTGTAACATCAACGGCGCCATCTAATGTCCAACGGTAACTGTGTCCTTAGCTACCATACACCGTTTTTGCTAAGATTGTGTGTAAAGTAACGATGTAATTTCATTGTATACTAACAGTTATCATTGTATAACACGATAATGAACTATGACTATTGAGTTATGGTCAACTACTTAATACTTTTTGTTGTCGCTGTTGGTGAATTTATAACCGTCATGTCAAAAGTTCAGGATGGGACTTGTGCACAAGAATGTCTTATTTCTTCCACCATACATTTTCTTTGACTCAGTTTTATCACATAAGTCTACTTCATTATTACTTAACTGGGTAAGAGGCATACGTAACATTAAAAAGTATTGACCATTAATGTATTTAATATCAAGCAGTGTGTAGGAATCGAATTTCTCAATTTACAACCACAGCGGCGCTGCCTGGACTGAGTATGCATTCTGCATTTTGAAATAAAATGTATATTCATTCTTTAACCGTCGATCTTAGGGGGAAGACATTACACAGTAATATTACATTTATATATTTTGGACGAAATATACAGTAATATTCAGTGGTTGATACTCTGGCCGTATCCCTTAGCAAGTATCCATATAACCCAGACTATAAAATATGGCATAGTATGCATTTATAACATCATTATTTATTCTAACAATACATTTCAAGCAAGCATGGTGATGTGTGAGAGCCTGAAAGCAGGGAAATGCAAAAAATATATATATATAAAAATAAATAAAATACCCCGGAACACCAAGCTTGCAAGGTTTTTGTTAGTGCGGAATGAAAACAATGTTACCCTGTGTACGTACACGTGGGGGGTTCGGTTAGAGGAAAAGTTAATGTGTATTAAGAGAGAGGTAGCTAGGTATTCACTTGTGTTCCTAGCTATAGATCATTTACTTGTCAACTATCGACTTTTCCTACAATTTTCCAAACTGCTAACTGAAACATTTTGTTACTTGATATTTGTGAAAATCTATTAGTATATATCCATTTTTGTTTTAGATAACGACAGTCATCGTATAACGGAGGTCTGCGGAAGGAGTCCGGACTAGTTAATTCAGTGCGCTATGGTGTTCTTTACCTGTAATGCATGTGGCGAATCGCTAAAGAAAGCCCAAGTAGATAAGCATGTATATATCTGCAAAGGATGTAAAGTTTTGTCCTGTATTGACTGTGGCAAAGACTTCTGGTATGTAAAACGGAATTACTAATGGTGTTCAGCATTCATTTCTTTGATAGCTACACAGGTGTATTTCATTTAACGCAATTAAAGCACTGTCTTGGTGTCTTAATACGAAGAAATAGTCATACCACACGCGTTGGTAATGTGTGTTTCAATATAACATTACTATATAATTACATGGATCTGATTTGCCTTTGATTTTCTTATATAGATTCTAAAACTTTTATTTACTGTGTCAGTTAATTTACCAAGTAGCAGTAATTTAACTGTCTGTTTTATTTATAACGGTATTTTACCTGCACGCAACAGGGGAGATAGCTATAAAACCCACAACAAGTGCATTAGTGAAGATCAGAAGTATGGAGGCAAGGGGTATGAAGCCAAGACCAAGAAAGGTGATGCAAAACAGGAGCAATGGATGCAGGTTGGTGAAATCTGTGTATATTCTATAAAACATGGTTAACAATTAAAACAAAAAAGTGCTGTCATTTCTCTTGTGCATTTCCTTGTCTTGCAGTTTTAGTTAAATTTAACTTTACGTTTACATTTATTTACGTTTTATTTATTTAGCAGACACCTTTGTCCAAAGCGACTTACAAGGATAATAGTACACGTGCATTTCACAAACGAGGTCAATCAGTATTAGAGAATCTACTAACAATAAATGCTGACCTAATATCATAGTATACCTGATTAAAACTTTGCAAGTGTGATACTTTTTTCAGGGGATTCAAGAGGCAATGAAGAAAGCAGGAGTTACTTCAAAGCTAAAAGAGATACTTAGTCAAATCAGCACCTATGACAACGTGCCAAGGAAAAAGGCAAAATTTCAGGTAAGCACAAGTGCACTGAAGTGTAGGCAAGGCAATGGTTTTGGTCCCCTTAGAGTATGATGCTAAGAATACTGCAGAGGGGATGATGTATCCTCTGGCCCACTGCAGATGTGCCTCATCCACAGAACTGGTGTTGTGATTTCCTAAATAAAGGCAAATACTACAGAGGTGGTTTCAGCAAGGCTTTATTCAATGATGACAAGAAGTCAATGATGGTCAGCAGAGCACAAAGACAATCAACAGCAAGCATTCATCTTCTTTTATACAGTTGCAATACATTTATTCATTTAGCAAACGCTTTTATCCAAAGCGACTTACAACGTTTCACATATATGTTACAATGAGCTAGCGTTGGGTGTCTTGCTCAAGGACACACCTGGCAGCTGGGCTGGGATTTGAACCAGGAGACTTCTGCATCCCAGCCTGATGTTCTACCCATTGAGCAACCAGGCTGCCGCTAGGTGGATAAAAGATACATTTAACCAATCACATCTTGTTCCCCTCTTAGAATGTTTACCGGTCACATTTGTACATATCCTCAGACCCTCACTGCCAGTATTTTCTAACATTTGGGTCTATCTCTGGTTCTCTGCCACTATCATTTACAAACTTTTGTTACATAGTGCATTGCAAAGGGTTCATCTTGTAGTATTGGTGATGTGGTTGCCTTGATGAAGTTAAAAATAATACTAACACAGCAATTTTCTTGCTTCAAGGCACAGAGGCCTAACCGAAAAAGTCATTATACAACTTCCCTTACGAAGTTATACACATATTCAACGCTTCTTGCACTTCATGTTTTTTTTTCCCCCACTTGGAAGGGCACCCTAGAGGGCATGTTATGAGTTTTTTTTTTTTCCCCCCCACCATAAAACACATCTCCAGTTTACTCAGTTTTAAGAGCATCTTATTAAGCACTAAATCACATTTTCTCCACTGCAGGGGCATCCTTTAAGGCATTGCCTCACGGATGGACAGACACCCTGTACAGCACTGCATCACATTTTATCCACTGGAGGGGCACTTGTTTCAGCATGTCAGCATGTCTCAGTGCTTTTTCTGTAGTGAAATACTGAAAAGTACAGTATTACTGGTAGCTGCAAACATATGATAAACAGGGTGACTATTTTTGGGAGTTTAATTAATCATTGAATTAATTCAATTTTCCACTAATGAAACTAATTAAATAATTTACACTTAGAGTTTTACTATAAAGTTTCCAAAGAATGAATAATAATAATAAAAAAAAAAGTTTACATGGGCTACCTTAAGAACCTCTTCTCCTCCCCCCATCAGGCTTATAAGAATTTCCCCATGTTTTCAAAACTGAATATCAAGCCCTGGAACATGTTTAACTTTTGATTCCACTCATTATAATGAAACGGGGTTGTCTCAATTGTTCTGACATACTTGTTTTCATGTCTTTCTCATGTTGGTAGAATTGGATGAAGAACAGTTTAAAAGTCTACGACACAGGTTTGCAAGACAAGGTGTGGGAGATCATCTCAGTGACGAACAGCAGTGTGAGTTTGGCACGAATGAACGTTGTGTTTTTGTTTAATGGTCACAATAACAGGTTGACGCATCCGCTGTCACTTGTGTTTCTCCAGGTGGACGGAGCCCAGGAGGATGGTACGGCCCAGGGGCTTGCCAAGGATATAGCCAAGCACAATGAGAGTGAAGAGCCTGCTCTGGCAGAGCACAAGAGCAAACGAGAGCGTAAAGAGAAGCAGTGGAAGCAGTCGCAACAAGATGCCAGGAATACAGCTGAGGTGAAGGAACAGGAGAACGTTTCTGAGAGGAGTAAGAAAAGAAAGAGGAAAAGAGACAAGGAAGAGTGTGGAGAGGAGAGAGGGGAGAATGGCGACACCATCGAAGTGGAGCAGAGCACCAAAATAAGGAAGAAGCACAAACGTAACAAGACAGAGGGTGGGGAAGACACATTTAAATCCACCAATCCACATTTAAATTCACCAATCATATTTTACTTAGAACAATTGAATGAGTATGTGAATCTGTAGTCTATTTCCTGTATCCAAGAGACGCAGCCCTCGTTACTCGGCTTATGTGAATCGGTACTCTCATTCCTGTATCCAAGAGGTGCGGACCCAGGTACTCTGCGTATGTGAATCTGTATTTTCGTTCCTGTATCGAAGAGGTGCGGCCCTCTGTACTCGCCGTATGTGAATCCGTACTCTCGTTCCTGTATCCAAGAGGTGTGGGTCCTGGTACTCGGCGTATGTGAATCCGTACTCTCGTTCCTGTATCCAAGAGGTTCGGGCCCTGGTACTCGGCATATGTGAATCCGTACTCTCGTTCCTGTATCCAAGAGGTGCGAGCCCCAGTACTCGGTGTATGTGAATCCTTACTCTCGTTGCTGTATCCAAGAGGTGCGGGCCCTGGTACTCAGCGTATGTAAATCCCTACTTTCGTTCCTGTATCCAAGAGGTGCGGGACCCGGTACTCGGCGTATGTGAATCGGTACTCTCGTTCCTGTATCCAAGAGGTGCGGCCCTCGGTACTCAGCGTATGTGAATCCATACTCTAGTTCCTGTATCCAAGAGGCGCGGCCCTCGGTACTCGGCGTATGTGAATCCATACTCTAGTTCCTGTATCCAAGAGGCGCGGCCCT
>JABJVR010002651.1:0-17061 GCA_025773905.1 Chitala chitala
CTGGGGGTCACTTCTTAGACTGCTGCCCCCGCGACCCAGCCCCGGATAAGCGGTAGATAATGGATGGATGGATGGATTAAAAAACTACAGACTGAAGTATAAAGACTGTGCATATTGTTTCATCTTATCATGGACAGCTTATCATGGACAGCCTAGAGTCTACACCAGGCAGCATGAGACACAAGATGAGGTCCACCCTGGACAAGGCATCAACCCATCATGCACACACAATTCAAAGGAAATACAGAATTCCGAAACCACCTGACCTAAATCTGTTTGGACTACATGGTAAATCCAGAACATCCACAGTAAACCCACACACACACATTCACGCACACACACAGAATTCATGTGTCACAGTCCAATTCTGCACCTCCTCTCCCTAGACCAGGGATTTCCTGGTTTAGTCCCTTTTCCATGGTATTCCAGTCCAAGTGTTTCCTTTCCACTTCCATACCTTCTACCGCTCACCTGTACTCATTTCCCTTGACAAACCAAGTACTTAAGGAATTGCCTGTTCCTTCACTCCTTGCCTGGTTGTCTGGTGTTCAAGCCAAATCTTAAACTTTCATTTCGTGAACTCCTCCCTTGTACCTGCCACTCTTGTGGCTACATTTGAGCCCATACTTGGAACTCAGCCTCACTGGCCCTGACAGTAAGTAACAAATTAGGCTGAAAATAGATATGTAATCCTAACATAAATGTGAGTCACATGAACTCCAAGATAAAAGATCAACACACACAGTAATTCTGTTTTCAGTCCCTTGCAGTAATTAAAGGCATTGTTGGAGTTTTCCTGCACTTCTACAGTTTCCCTTTGATGAGCTAATGGAGTGCAGCATATGTTCTGTACTATGCAAGTTAGTGCAAGCCATAGAAAATTTTGCATTCTGCACATTTCTTGTATTACAAGAAAAGAGCTGTGTTCCAGCAGACATGGATTTCTGCCTGGGGCTGACAGCATTGTGCACGACAAACCAGCGCATAACACGCAGCCTTGTCTGTTGTTCCCCACCACAAGCTTGGTAAATAAGCCAATCACAGGTGCACGTTATTTAAACATGCTGATAGTCTGTCACAAGTGACTTCACACCATCATCACCTGGGAAACGCCTTTCTCTTCTGTGATGAATGAAGCTTATAACCATCTCTGCTATCAAATCCAGTCAATTTAGCTCATAATTGGCTTCCTGGCCCCCAAGCTCCCCCCCCACACACACACACACACACACACACACACACACTGTTTACTAAGACCACATCTTTCCGTTTCTGACATCACTAACCCAGTCAGCCTGTGCAAGTCCCCAGTTGTGGCACTAACAGTGCAAACAGCCCCCAAAGCCATTCATCTCCCTGTCTCAGATTAAGCACGACTGGCCCCATGTGAGTTCTGCCAGATGGCTCATGCATCTCCTCTAACTAGAGTCCTGCATCCAATTATCTTGTCTGTCTTTGTGCTCCAGGCTCGCAAACAGTATAACAAAGAGGAGGCATGCTGTGAAGCAACTTAGCATTTCATTAGACCCTTGAGATATTTGAACATATTCGACATTTTAACTTTTTTTATTTTGTTCCATGTTGACTATGAGAATTGCGCATTATACAATGGTCGAAACACCTCTCGCACTTACCTTTATTTCTCAGACAGTTCTGAAAATCACCCATTCTCCATTTTTAAAAGACCTTAATAACAATTTTCAAAGATAGATTTGTGTGATTTCCTGGAAGAGCTTGTTTCCCACATGTAATAATTCTCCTTTAACAAAACCTCTCAGGCCTGCACGTGTCATTCTTAACAAGGCAGCTGAATGCAGCAGCTCCATGTGTTTCATACAGTCCTGTGTGACAGAGACAATGACACACTAGACGTAAAAAGCACAGGAATACTGCAGAAGGTAATGGGGGAAAAAAGCTTAACTTTAATTGATGTAACTTCTGAATGGACAAGAACAATAAACGATCTTTAAAAAGTAAAAAGTAAAAAAAAATAAAAACACAATAGCAGCTTCTGCACTCTGTAATTCTCTGCAACAGCATGGACCCCATGTATGACATTGTACACACAAGACTGCACCTACATGCTCCTGGACAGAGTTAATGCTGCCAGTTAACATGAACCTCACATCGCGGTGTGACGGAAGAAAGCCAGTGCATGCAGAAGAAAGGGCTGGGTGAAGACTCAGGCAGAAGAAAGGGCTGGGTGAAGACTCAGGCAGAATAAGTGAAGTCTACATTCACCAAAGGTCAGAACCAAGCTTCTGTCACACTGAGGGTGTGATATAACAACAGCACTCTGCTTCCCAACCTTAATGTTTTTATTAGCAAATCTATATCACTAAACAGTTCATAAGGATTATGACTGATGGACGGGAAAATATATAAGCTGCATAAAGATTGCTGTGTGCGCTCGGCTGTTGATGTTTTTGTTACTTGAAAGTCAGGTTTGTCCTGCCTGGAGGATGTAGTCTAACCGCATCTTTTCTATAGCACGGCTTTTTGACGGCTATAAATACTTCTCTATGTCACTGTGCGATGAATACATGTGCTGCATACTAACGTAATGGGTGCTGCACTTCGTGTTGTGTGCTTTCACAGGACCCTGAGCACCATTCATTTAGTTACTTTAGATACGTGGCCACTGAAAATGGATGGATGGAAAACAGGCAGGAATTAATTAGTCATGCATCATTTTCAAGGTCACGTCGATGTGGTTTAAGCTCAGAAAAATTGTGTGATTAGTGTAAACATTCCAGTATACAAACACTATGCAATATGTCTGTTACATGTGCCAGCAGGTATCGGTTATTTATGTGTGTGTGTGTGTGTGTGTGTGTGTGTGTGTGTGTGTGCGCGCGCGTGCGTGCGTGCGAAAGAGAGAGAGAGACAGAGAGAGAGAGAGAGAAAGAAGATCTGAAGGTATGCAAATTATAGCAATTTTACTTATTGCACATGCATGACGTACGTTAAGCAACCAAATTTTCTGTTTCTTCATGGTGGAAAATTTTACATTGACCACACTTAGAGTTTGTGTGTGTGTGTGTGTGTGTGTGTGTGTGTGTCTTTCAATATGGTGAACATACATACTGTCCTTGCATGCACACCTCAGAACATGTATGGACTACGGCTGGATCTTTTTACATTAAAAATGGCAAGAATTTAAAAACATGCTAAATAAAGGCCACAGGTTTTATAGGCTTCTGTACTCAAAGTGTTGTGAAAAAATTAATATAAATTGTTAATCCAATTTGTCTGTTAACAATAATGCGCTATATGGCCAAAAGTATTTGGACACCTGTTGAAATCATTAAGTTCAGATGTTTCAGCTGTACCTGATGTTAACAGGTGCATAAAATGAAGCACATAGCCATGCGGTCTCCAGTAACAAACACTGCCAGTAGGCTGGGCCACTCTGAAGAGATCAGTGAGTCTCGCTGTGGCACCGTCATAGGATGTCACCTTAGGATGTCACCTTGGCCACATGTGACGTGCTAAAGCTTTCCCAGACAACTGTAATGTAACAGTTCAGCCACATGAACCAGGTTGTGAACAAGGTCTTCTTAAACAACATCTCTGCCCAACCTCACACTTTTGGCTGAATGGGCACAAATTCCCACAGACCCAATCGTACCTATTAATTCCTATGGTTTTGGAAGGGGATGTCCAACAAGGTCATATGGTATTGATAGTCAAGTGTCTGAATACTTTTGGCCATACAGTGTATGCCGGCAGCTTCCCAGAGTGACAATTTTTCTGAGATAAGTCAGACTGTATAGTTGCCTGTCATGATATTTGTGCATGATCTGCCCTCGGCTTTCCCATAAAATCAAACCACTGTCATACTGCACTACGATACAGACCAGAAACACAGACGTGTTTTAATTCTATTTTATTTCCAAATACAAGTTATAATAAAAAGACTTAAACATTCCTCTTTTTTTACACCTATGATAAACTTCTTCCAAAGAGCTTATTGTTGATAGCATACTTTTTATAATGTCTTTGTAAAGTTAAATTGCATATTGAAGTTTTACAAACTTTAAAACATTAATAAAGACTTCCAATGCAATCACTAGATGTAGATTACTGGTTGTTTCAAAGCATTTTAATTGCTGGTGCAATTTAATCCCTTGATGCAAATAGAAAAATAGACAATTACAAAATAATTACGTTTATTACCTTTTTTAAGGACCCATTTGTCAAACACATTAGTATGAACAGTCATGCTGTGTATTATAAACACGAAATGTAATCTGTCTCCGAAAAGCCTTCGCTAAACGTAGTGCAAATTATAAAAAGCAACATGTATTCAGGGCCAGAGACAGACATTCAGGTCTTCTAAGTTCAGCTTTCAGTCATATCTCTTGTACTGTCAAGCCTGTGAAGATACTATGAGACGTGCACACGTGTACCATATTATATAAAAATTCACTTTGATTTGACAGAACAGTTCAGAAAGTAAATGATAATAATCATGCATTATAGATAGCATGTAGCCATCATTATCAATCACCTGTGAGAAGGAATACTCGCCATCCTTTGGTCTTGAGTTCCCCTTGTCTTGTTCTCTATATGTGTCTCACAGATGAAAGTGGTTGTGCGTGTTACACCGGTAAATGTTTCAGCTTAAATTTTTTAACAAGGAATTATTAGATGAAATTGTAGTTACATGTAAATTATGACAGATGAAATTCAAGAGTATGTAGAGTAAGTAAAGCATTGTGATCTATAATCTGTAGTTTCTTTTTGTAAAGCATTTTGAGACAACTTGTTGTGAATGGTGCTATATTAAAATGAATTGAAATGGTAACTGGAAGTTTTACACCTTGGTGTGGAGGACACTGAGAGGTGCTGAGCTAGTATTAAGAGTAAGGAATTGAAAGGAAAGTGAACTACATTTGAGTCCATCTCTGATGAAATCCCCTCTGATGACGGCAACGTTTGCTATCGCTATGGCGATAAGATGGAGTTGTGCTGCATATTAGCCAGCAGCACTGTCTCACTTAACCGCTGGGAAATCAGCCTCATCTTTTGTCAAAAAGAAACAAGCGGCCCTGAAATTTAAGGATTAATTGACAGATCTTTTATCTATTACTTGTCATGTTTTCACACTATAAGATTTGAGAAATTAAATTGTGGGAACAATTAAATGCTTTGTGATTCTTCAACATTTTGACCTAATTTATTTAGAAGTTAAAGTGGAAGCCTTTGCTTCGATGTAAAAACTTTTTTTAGTCTCAAATTGCAAATATTTTGTTTTAATTTGTGAGGTTTTGGGATATTTAATCTGCCATCAACTCAAAGAACTCGTGCTTTTTTCTATTAATGAGTTTAGACCTTTGGATAACTGTTAACCTAAATAACAGGGGTGATCCTGGCAGGGTTTAAATCCACATGACCACAACCCACTTAGAGTTATCAGACAAAAGAATTAACCTGCTGAGCTAAAGACCAGACTCCCTCACCTGGGGGACTAACCGTTCTTGTCCTGACCATCAGGGGGCTTCTACTTTAACGGTTCACACCTCTCCTCTAAATATGTTTCCTTTGCTACAGCACAACACACTTTAAACAAGACAATTGCATCTGGTTGTTGTTAATATGTATGTTCTTTACAAATTCACGGTGATACTAATGAACCTGGCATTGAAGTCAAACTCATTCCCAGTTTATTGATTGCAGTTTGACAGCTGGTCAGTAACACCTTCTCATTGCTTGAGCACATTTACAGGAGCTGAAAACTGATCTTTAAGACGGACTGATTTCTACAGATTTTGCCGAACCATGAAATAAAAGGCAAGAAATATTAACAGTCAGCTGACTATTCTATTTGACTCCATGAATACCATAAATAATTTAATTAGCATTGAGAAAAATGTTTCACAGTGTTTTTGTAATTCCATTTTAAGAATTCAAGTTTAAAAAAGTACAAAAAATGTAATCACTTTACAGCCATATTCATACACAAATGTACATGCAGTTACATGCATTGTACATACAGTAGGTGCTCACAAAATACATTTATGCAACATGGTTATAAAAGAAAAGAGAAGATGAGACTAACATTTCTGACCTGTGTTCTTTATCTGATCTTTGGCACCTCTGTTCTATAATTTTTATTCTGTCTACCCCCCTACACACACCACCAACACATCCATTAAACCTCTTACTAGGACCCAGCTCCACAGTCAGCCAGCACTGTAGGAGCAGTGCTTTCACACCAGAAGGTGAGATGTCTCCATTCCAGACCTCCTTCTGAGAAAATATACCACCTCTCCCAGAAGTATGACAGTACTACAGGTGGTCTCACCAACGCATCTTCTTCAAGGGAGGCGGTGCTTGCCAAGACCTCAAATACAGATTTTTTTCCTACGTTTTTGTTCAGCCAGATGTAAAAAGATGGATGTTTATTGTCTTATAATTTAAAAGCGTTAGTCTTAATGCTGAAAGTTAACAGGCACATTCCACATACCTCACACAGCTGATCTATGCAGAGCTCCAAATTTTTTTAAGGGGCATCTCATTTTACCAACTTGCAAAGTATTGTGGTGTTATTGCAATGTCGTGCAAGTAAAATATATCACTGAGTTTCAAATGTATTGAAAAACCATAATTGTTCATGTTGACCTTCTGATAACCTAAAACAAGAAATCAATTCTATTTGCCTTTATAATAAACACCAATTACCCCATTCTATTCAAACTCTTATACAACCCCTGGCACACTGGTTACTGGAGACCTATCACAGACACAAAACAAATGTTGTGAAAAAGCGTTACATTGTGGCTTTGTGGAACAGACCTCGAACAAATCAATGCAATTCTTTTGCGTATAGATTTTTTTTTTCCATATCAGTCAATGTTGAGGAAAAAATCATGGAAATACCTTCAAATTAGCATTTCTATTACAAATAAATGCACAAGTAATTATATAATAATAATTTCTTAGTTGGCAGATGCTTTTATCCAAAGCAACTTGCAACATTTCATATGCGTGTTACATAGCGCAGGGTGTCTTGCTCAAGGACACACCAGGTGGTGGGCTGGGATTTGAACTGGGAGACTTCTGTATCCCAGCCTGATGTTCTACCCATTGAGCCACCAGGTCACCAAAAATTATGCAAAGCAGTCTGTGGTAAAAGGGAGTGCTTGCACACCTTAACAAAGAAAGGATTTTAAAACCCATTCAAGAGGAAAATCCAGTGCTGTGTGGCAAAGCTGTGTCAAAAATGTAGAGGAAGTATAAACAAAATGGGAAGATTATAAAAGGAAAACATACAGGTAGACCATGGAAGACGACAAAGTGTCAGTATGCAAAACCAAAAGCAATATGTCCTGAAAATAGTAAATGCACAACCAAACAAATGAAAAACAAATGAGCAGAAACAGGAGTGTTTGTTATAGGACTGCAAGAAATTGGATGAAGGAAAGAGGCTTTGCATATAGAAAAGCCCAATGAAAACCAGCATTAACACAGAAGAAAATAAGGTAACAGTGGGCAATCATGAAGTGTGGATGATTGGATAGAAGTGATGTTCATTGATGAACCACGAATATTCATCAGCTAAGGAGGTAATGCAGGAACGTTTGTCTGATGCCACTCAAATAAAACATAAAGATGACTGCCTGAAGAAAACAAGGTAATTCCCCCAGTCACTGATGATATGGGGTTGCCTGTCAGGTAAAGGACCAGGGAGTTGGTGATCATCAGCTCACAAGAGTCAATGCACAGGTATACATTGAAATTATGGACATGTTTTTCATTCCTTCCATTGAAAAACAGTTTGGTGATGAGGGAGTCATTTTTCAGGATCATAATGCATCTTGCCACAGAGCCAGGAGTGTCAAAGCTTTTCTTCAGGATAGCATATCTACTCTATGACATGGCCAGAAACCAGTCAATGGAGAATTTATGGCGGAAATTGAAAAAAATAGACGATGACAAGACTCCATCCTGCAAAATTGAGCTGTCAACTGCAAATCAAAAAGTTGGAACCAGATTCATCCAAAATATAATTTTTCTTTAGTCATGTCTACGCCTCAAAGAGTCCAGGCTGTTATAAAAGCCAGAGGAATTCCAACAAAGTACTAACTGTTAGTTTTCTTTGCTGTTCTTGTTGATGCGTCCACAGTTGTTTTCTTTGCTTGACATGAAAAAGTATATATAGTCTAATACACAAAAGAATTGAATTGATTTGTTTGAGGTCTGTTCCATATAGGCACAATGTTCCGCTGTTTAACAAAATTAGTTTTGTGTCCTATCTGTGATTTGTTTATTTGCTACAAAGTACAGAAGCTGGATGAACATCCTCCAAGTGTGATGATTCCATCATTTTTGCCAAGGGCTGTTTAGTGTCATACATATAGTTGTCTGGAACATATCAGATGTTACTGCTTTGATAACATTATCATGTCACCAAGACGCTGCCAGGTTCACAATGCATGCAGAGGCTCACTAATTATAAAACTATCTACTACTAAACAACTCATTGCAGGTATAGGACTTGAGGTATGACTCTCAGAACAAAGCATGATTAGTGCAAAGTCATTAAAATTGATGTAATATACTTAAAGTGATAAAGTGAAGGTGGATCTAAGAGCATAGTAACACAGTCTGTTCCAAAACGGCTTTTATGCACACAGAGGGCTTGAAAGTAATCAGCGAAAGTTGGGTTACCTGCAGGAATTACTAGCATAAACTGTGACTAGCTGTAACTGTGACTAGATGTAACTGTGAGTAGCTGTAACTGAGTTGTTCCGCAGCAATGTAAGTAAATTAAGCCTTAAATGTTTACCTGTTCTCTGAAAAAAAACCTTTTTGTATAACTCTGAAATGTACATTATTTTTTAGTTTTTATTAACATACACTTTTTTGTCATCTCTGGCAGTTTACTGCTTGTGTCTGTACCATTTCAGTTTATTGGCTGGACTTGAACTGTTTATATTTCAGTACAAACTGGAAAAATTGGGGTGTTCTAAAACTTTTGACTGGACATCAGACAACAAACAGCTTATTGATATTAGCAACTGATAAGTCTACAATTTGGTGTGAAAAATAGTTATTTTTGTTATTAAAATATGATTTGCAGTCATATTCAGAAGAGCCTTTGACTGTTTCTTTTTTTTAAATCAGTTTTAAAACACATACCTGTATATAATTCTGTGTTTCTCCAGCTATGCCACAGAAAAACCTGTGTCGGACCAAACATGAAACCACTTCATTGAACCTTTAATTTTCTTTACTTTTGATTCATAGAACCACAGACATGCGTGAATGTAACGAGCTCTGCCAAGCATCTATGGGCTAGCATCTCTCCCGGTAACTCGGATACCATGTGAAGTACGCCTGCGTTAAAACTTCAAAGGGAAAAAACATCAGAAAGCATACAGCCTCAAACTACGTCAAATTTAGAAAGGAAGCATCTGGCAAATCCTGTCACTTGACCTTCCTCTTGTTGACTTTTGTCCGCCTGATTTGCAATCTGCTCCTCACATCTTTCAGTCCTGTCTGCAAATGCAATTACCTTTAGTGGCCAATGGTTTGATAAGTGAGGCTCAGAAGATTAAAACACAGCAAAAAGCAAAGTCACTTACGCTGTTGTGATGGTGGGGTTCTTGATCTTTGCTATTCAGACAGATCCGATCTTTGGTTTTGGCCCATTTATCAAGGTGCATGGCTTTAGAAGGGGAGCTCTCTGGCCTTTAGTCAGCTTCAGTGGAACAGTCTAAAATAGGGTAGGTGATGAGTTGGCTTCTGAACATTTTTCTTTTCACACGTATTTGGATGGACTACATACTAGGTTATCACATCCTATTGTACTTATATTTGTTATTATCTTTAGGGACAGTTTTCATTAGATTTCATTTATTTTTAAAATCTTTTATATTTCAATGTATTATTAATATTTCCCTCAAAGAATGATAAAAGCAACGTGTATTTCAAAGGCTAGAGTGTAATTTAAAACATAATCTCCTTTGTGATTTGATGCCCTTTAAATGAAATGAAAGATGTTGATAAATCCCAGGTCTCCCCTTGTGACAAAATGAGAATTTGTACACAGTAAAATGTTTACAGTCACATTATTGCACTGTAGAAAATGGTTTTTATTAATTTCTCATCCTGATATGAACATCTGTCTATGCCAACACTGGCAATGAGCTACGGCAGAGAGACAGGCTGAATGTACAGCAGCCATCAACATGAATTGACGACATGTGCGCTGGCTTTCCTTTTAAAGTTCAAAGCTTAAAAAAATAAAACCAAAACACACATCTGAAAAAATGTTTATAGCTGAATGGATGAACTCTGAAATATAATGCTGAATAAACAGACAAACAGAGATAGAGTACTTTTGTCATCCCCAAGGTGAAATTCTGTTGTTACAGTAACAAAAGACTGTGTACAATTGGGTTAATGAACTATAAGTAAGAACAAATAAAAAGTAATTTAAAAATAAATTAGAAATAAGAAATTTAAAGAAATAAAAAGATATAAAAAGTGCAATATAACTTAATATTATAATATACAATATACTACAGCATACAGTGTTACTCTAAATCTGGCAGATATCTTCAATAACTGTACAGGAACGTGCAATAAGATTTGGATGTTAACCAAATAAGTGCGCAATTAACATGGTTAACATATATATTGTTGACAGGAAAGACCTTCTGTAATGTCCTTTGTCACAGCAGAGCTAACATAATTGCTAAATAAAAGTGCTCCACTGTCAAACCAGCAGGTCGGGACGAGATGTGAGGTATTCTCCATTATGTTCAGTATGTGCAGCATCCTCCTGTCCACAACCAGCTCCAGAGACTCAAGAGAAGTTCCCAGCACAGAGCCAGCCTTTCTGATCAGTTTGGTCAGTTTGCTGGTGTCACTGGTTCTGATCCTGCTGCCCCAGCAGACAGCAACAAAGAAAATTGCACTGGCCACAGCAGACTGATAAATGATCTGCTGCACTTGTGAATCTGAGCTTCCTCGGGAAGTGGGGTCTGCTCTGTCCCTTCCTGTAGACGGCCTCTGTGTTGCATTTCCAGTCCAGTGTGTTGTCAAGGTGAACTCCAAGATACCTTATACCATCACCATCTCCTCTCCAAGAATGGAGACTGCTTTGAGCTGGTCCTGGTCCTCCTGAAGTTCATGACCATCTCCTTGGTCTTGTTCACATTCAGAAGCAGGTGGTTGTTCCCACACCACTCCACAAAGCGGTCCACCAAGCTTCTGTACTTCATCTCGTCTCCACCACTGACACACCCCACAACTGCAGAGTCATCTAAGAACTTCTGCAAATGACAGAACTACGAGTTGTACTGGAAGTCTGAAGTAAAAGGTGAAAAGGAAACGTGAGGACCATCCCCTACGATGACCCTGTGCTGCTGACCACCCATTCAGACACACATCCCTGCAGTCACACAAACTGTGCTCTCTCTGTCAGGTTATTGGTGATCCAGGAGATTGTGGAGGAGTCTGCCTGCATGAGAGGGAAGCAGCTTTGTAGATGGGGGCAGGAGGGTATGGAGTCTGTGTGGCTGGGGGAAAGGAAGGAGGGGGCAGCTGCACATTAGCTTTCTGTGACCATCTCCTTACAGTTTTTGTGGGAAAAAAAAAACAATTCTGCACCAATTTCTCCATACATTAACCACTGCAGCAGCAATAGGAGTTACAGCAAGCCATTGCTTTACTTGTTGACAGAACAGCGCAGTTGAGCTACTGGTTTTAAGTGTTTTTAAATGAGCAGCACACAGGATTTATAATGAAATGCTATAGGGAAAGAGTTTTTCAGGACCCAAAGCAGCTCTGCTGTGGATTTTGCATTTGTTTTGTTACCTTTGTGTAGTTATTCTAGCAAAACACTTGCAATTATATACACTGTACAACATTGCACAATAGGATGTGTTTAGCCTTTCAGCTCATAACAATTGCAAATGCTGATTCAAGTGCGAAAATAAGCCTAATATGATATCATTACAATGCATTAAAGAGAGCGCTTGCACGCTACTTTCCTCTCACCTTTATTCAGCATTTGACTTGTTTTACCTTCAAATGAAATAAGGAACATCCTTTATAATTAAGCACATAATAAAACAGATTCTTTGCTGCACTCTTTTGGCAAGGCCTTGGGTCAACGGGAGTCATGTGCTACACTCAGTACATCAGCTGCCTGCCTCTTTCGAAGAAACGTCATCTGCACTGTGTCTGTGCCAGTGCTGAATATGACAAGTCTTTAGGCCACAGTCAGGGCTATAACCTGTCTGTAGGTGACCTCCACAGACTGTATTGTGGATTGCCATGAACCTGAACTCTGTATGCCGGCACAGAAGCCAAGATTTGGGTCGGCCTGCCAATGTGCTTTGTCTGTTCTCACCACGAAGACAAGCACGCTGGAACAAACCTGAACACAACTAGTGAGCGGTGTATTGTGGTAAATCTGGTGTATTGTGGTAAACCACCTCTCCATGGCAAACCTGCCAAAAGGCTACACCTTCCATTAGCTCCAGCAGTGGCCTGCAGTTTGCTTTCTTTCTCATTACTAAACAAGGAGAGGAAACAGTCTCAGGTACACCAAAGTCCTGGTCCCCAACATGAGATGTCTGTAACGAACAGTTCTGTTCAATTCACCACATACATATTATTTCAAGCATATATACCATTGTCAACCCCCAGAAAATGTATCCAAGGGTTTAGAAACAAACAATCAAATATCTCAAATGTAAACTATATGGAGAAAAGTATTTAGCCGAACCTGTTAATTACTGAATTCAGGTGTTTTCAATAACACCTGTTGACACAGGTGTATAAAATCAAGCACGTAGCCATACAGTCCCCATTTGCAAACATTTATGATACAAAACGGGTTGTTCTGAAGAGCTCAGTCAATTCAAGTATGGTACCGTGATAGGATGCCACCTTTGCAATAAGACGGTTTATGAAATTTCATCCCTGCTGGATATTCCACGGTCAACTGTTAGCGATATTATTAGAAGTGGAAACGTTTAGGAACAACAGCGACTCAGCCATGACGCGAAAGACCACATAAAATCAATGACTGCTAAAGTGCATGGTGTGTAAAGGCCGCCGACGCTCTGCTAATTCCATAACTGAAGAGTTCCGAACTTCCACTGCCATTCATGTAAGCACAAAAACTGTGTGGCGGGAGCTTCATGGAATGGGTTTCCATGCCCGAGCAGCTGCATGCAAGCCTCACGTCACCAAGTCCAAGGCCAAGCACCAGATGGAGTGGTGTAAAGCACAGCGACACCCCTAACTTAGTTTTCTCCCTTGCCAATGGTTGTAGTGTTACCTTGTAGTGTTTGCCTATGGTTGGTCTTTTGTTGTTTTTGCACTTTGCCCCTCTCCATCAGAATAAGCCTTTCTGCATTTAGACTCTGCTTTCGCCTCCATTCCTACGTTCACCAGAACATTACAGTTATGCTTTTTATATAACGTGTGAATGCGTTGTTTGCATCACAGGCACAACAGTGATATCAGCATCTGACTCACTGATTGAGCTGTAAACCTCTACTGAAGCAGGTACCTGTTGGTTTATCACAGCCCACCATAGTGCTGTAGTGAACAGCACCCTGACCATTCTAGAACCTCTTTGAGCCAAGCCACTTGCTCATAAGTATGCCGTTGAGCACGCTTGTGAGCATTTTCTAACGCCGATCAGGTGCGCAGGGAATTGATCCAGGTCACTGCATGAAAAATGAACTACACTTCGTATGACAGTTCTGCTGGACTTCCTTATGTCACCCGGTAAGACTGCAAGGCTCGACGCACAAAAAGGAACAGCGGGAACTGTGTAGATTTATGTCATTACCAGGCACCTGGGAGTCACTGGAATGGAAATGCAGAGCTCCTTCTTTGGGCTTGGTTTAACCCTGCATCTGTGATCTGTCTAGAGTGCTACAATGAAGGCTGCGTACAGCCTGATGGTTATTATTGATTAATGGCAGCATAAGCATCGACAGAACTGGTTCTCATGCTTTCATTACAAAAGTGTCTCTGGTATTAAATAAAAGCTTCTATCATGGACCTCTGCTGACAATTATTCAGCCATGGTGCACTGCTGAATGTTTTAGTGATACCAATATCTTTTTATCAGAGCTTTAAGAATAGGAACATGAGATAATCCAATCCAAAGAGCCTGTGCAGTTGACATTAGCTGCTGCTTCAGCACTTCACGTTTGTCCAATTACAATTTATTTTGAAAATCCTTTTACTAAGCGTACGAGTCTTTTTATCCTCAGAACTATTAATTTGACAACCAAACAGCGTAGACCAGGAAAAAATTTATATAATCATAACTATAGGAAGGTATTGGATTATGTAAATTGAAGCAACTGTAACACCTGCAGAAGAAAAATGTGTGAACTAAATTGGATAGTTAGAAACATTATCATATGCTAGAAATAGAGTATGTGAACCTTGGTTTCATGCAACCTATAGAAAAATGTCTTAGAAGGAACTGTTGTAAATATACAACATAAATGAAGACCAACACAAAAATCATCTCTAAATCATATTGTCATTGTTCATCCTCATGTGACCAGAGGTCTTCAGCACTGTTGTATATAATGTCTTCATTTATGAAGCAGGGTGTGTGAGCTTTTCCATTCTACAGGGGTGCTGGCAGCTGAGTCACCAGGAGGTCCATCAACCACTTGTGTGAGACACACCTCATAATGATGGTGCTCATAAACACTCCTGCCTTCAGACTGAAAATAAATCCTATAAAAATAAATAGGCAAAACACACCATTATAAACGGTGGATGCTATTGTATTCCCACCACATGACAGACACTCACATTGTCCCAAATGTACTGTTAACTCATTCCCTGGATAAGTGGAGTGGTTATGCAGCTAATCCATAAAATTTACCAAACAGACTAAATTGCACGACCAAACACGGATGCAGCGGAAAAGAAGTACACACTACAGCAGGTCGTGGAAAATCTATTTATTGCATTCTGTGTGCTACAATATGTCCAGATCTCACTGCATTAACTTCATGACCTGTTTAGCAATCCATAATTGAAACACATATAAGATGATCGATTGCAATGAGTCATACGTGACAAGAGTCTTTAGCATGACTGAAAGATGTGAATGACCAGCAATGAGCTTTTCATCCATCCATTCGCTTAACCACCTTATCCGATTCAGGGGTCATGGGAAGCCTGGAGCCCATACCAGGATACACAGGGCACAGGGCACAGGACACCCTGGGAAGGGTGCCAACCCTCCACAGATGAGCTTTTCATCTTAGTTTAAATGTGAAACAGAACTGTTCAGCAATAGAAACTAAATAAATTTATAGTGTTACTCTACTTTAATCGCTACTCATCTTTATTTTATTTTATGCATTTTTGGCATCTTTTATATGGAATTAAAAAACATAAAAAATATATTTGTATGATTGCAGTACAATAAATGGACTGAAAATTATTTACTATGTATTATATTATAGTACGACAAAGGTTATTAGGCATGTGTACCCGAATGCCAGTTGGTAATGTAATTCTGTCTTACATTCTGATGCCTTCAACTCAGATTCAGCCAGTAATGCCCCCGACTTCAAAAAGCTAATCCACACCAAATCTATAGCAGTGTAATGAGAACTGTAATTCTAATGACTAGATACAAACATGGTATAATGTCAATCCACCTATTTTCCATAATACCTATTTTGTGCAGGGTCACAGAAAGACTGGAGCCTATTTCTGGGATAGGGCACAAGGCAGGGAACACTCTAGACACACACATACACACTCCAAACAGCATAAAACACACCTTTGGACCATAAGGGAAAACCAGAGTATCCAAAGCAAACCCACAAAGCACAGGGAGAACATGCAAATCCCACACTCACAGACCAGAGGTGAGATTTGAACCCCTAGCCCTGGAAATACAAGGTGACAGTGCTAATGGCTGAGCCAACATGTCACCCGTACATCAATCAAGCAATCAAACTTTATTTATATAGCATTTTTCAGACAATAAAATGTAGCACAAAATGGTTTACACAGACCCCTCCTCCCAGAAAACAACAACAACAACAACAATAATAATAATAATAACAATAATAATACCTGCAGTGGGTTGGCACCCCGCCCTGGGTGTCCCGTGCCCTGTGCCCTATGTCTCCTGGGGTGGGCTCCAAGCTTCCCCGTGACCCTTAACAGGATGAAGTGGTATAAAAGATTAATTAAAGAATAATAATACTAATAATAAGAGACTACAAGTAATTATAGCAGACGGGGACGGATAGATTCAGAAAGCGGTATTGTGACATTGTGTCAAGGAAACCAGGGGTGAGAAAAAGTCAAATTGAGAAGTAAAATGGAGGAAGAACATTCAGTAGTGACCAAATTAAATAAAATTACTAAGAAAACCACAAAAAAAATGTATTAACTAGAATGACATAAACCACTAAAAGATAAAATAAACAAAATTATTCAATAAAGAAAATTTGACCATATAAATAATAAATGAATTAAAGGATGAGTTAAAACTACATAATTAATATTACTTAAGTAAGATTTAGTTAAAAGCCAAATAAAAAAAGGTAGGTCTTGTGTTTTCTTTTGAAGATATTGATACTCTTAGATGTTGTAATAACATTTCTATATTGTTTTTTTTTTTCACACATCATGTACAGTATGTACAATATACATGTGTTTATACAGTGTTTAAATCCCAGTTGCAGACCTACTTCCTTGATTTAGCTTTTCCACAACTGTCTCCACAGCTCACTGTAATTATTACTGCCGGTGCTGCTGTACATGCCAGTGTGATATTTTGTTATGGGACTGCCAGTATTTGTATTATATACTAACCCCTCTCTGCAATTATTCTCTGTCCATATCTGTACCTGGTGCCCAGTTGGGTACCATCTCATCAGGATATCTTGTTGGAGTTGCTGACAACTGATGTGGGGGGGGGGGGGGGGGGGGGGGGGGGGGGGGGGGGGGGGGGGGGGGGGGGGGGGCGGCGGGGGGGGGGGGGGGGGCGGGGGGGGGGGGGGGGGGGGGGGGGGGGGGGGGGGAGAGAGG
>JABJVR010002652.1:0-17059 GCA_025773905.1 Chitala chitala
ATTACACTCTCAACTCACAGGGAAACACTGCCTCTATAGCACACGCGCACTCTCATTACACTCGCAGCTCACAGGGAAACACTGCCTCTATAGCACATGCGCACTCTCATTACACTCTCAGCTCACAGGAAAAACTCCTCTGAGGTGTAATAAAATGTAAAGGTGGACAAACGTCTCTTTCAGATGAGTGACAAATGTGATGAGAAAGGTTAGAAAATGTGTCAGGGATTAGCAGAATTTAATACTAAAATATGTATTAAATAAATATAAAATATTGTAAAATACTGATGATTTCTTCAACAGAACAACAGTGGTCTTTATTTTAAATACACCTGAAAAGCACTGCTTTTTAATGAGCAAACTCGATTGTCCCCCCCCTGCAAATGAATGGCTTCACCTGCAGTGGTTTTAGTTCTGTGCGGGGAGTAAATGTGCACTGTGCCCTGGAAATGACCCTGTGATGTAACGGCATAGCATGTCAGAGCAGGAAGGGCAAATAACGGTCCGAGAGAACAGCCGGTGTTGAGCCATCAGCCCTGCATTTGAAAACTGATGCCTGCTGTGTATGCAAGGGCTTAACTGACCAGAAATAAAGGACACAGAAAACAAGAGTTTGATTTTGAAGTCAAGAGACTCTTCCGTGGTTGTAGATACCCTGATCAGGGGTAGCTGACACTGCTGAAATGCTGTAAAAAAGTAGAAGATGGAAACGCAAAACTGTTTTGTTCTGGAATTTTCTTGGAGGTAAATATTCAAAGGACATTTTCCCTAAGGGCGGATCACAGTGAGCAGATCGCAGAGACCAGTTGGTACAGGCATGGACCCAAACAGGCAGCACGTGTCGCCTCAGGTTGGGAGCCAAGGAGGGCGGTCTACAAGCATAGCGACTGTACGCATCTCAGTGTCCTTTCAGGGTATTTCTCCTCAGACAAAGTTCAGCGTCTAGCACTTCCAGCGAGTCTTAAAGAAAGCCCACCCTGAATGACCACCTCCCCCACAAAAAACCCATGTCAGGATTTAGCAGTTGTCGGTGATGAACTTTAGCCCCATCGGCTGTTTGCTGACACCCCACCTGCTGACACTGTGATACCGGTAGGGCTGTGGCAAGCGTAGCTCACGCAAACCTCACATACGTGATACAAGGAACAAATGTGAAGACATGTTCAGCTCACCCAGGTGGGAAATGCAAAATAGCTTTAGAGTGGGACATTTTATTGCTTTTGTTTTATTTGGTATTATTGAAGAACAGTTAATGGATGTTAGAGGATAGCCAGTGGGTAGAGGGAAAAAACTGGTGGCTTCACCAGACAAGTCCAAATGCCTGTGACTTATTGTTTCTCAAGATCCACCCAGTACACAGGACCCAAAAATAATTATAAAAAATGAGAAATAAAAATATCAATAACTAATACATTGCTACTAACATAAACCAAACACCTGTTCACTCTCCCAGGCACCGACGTTCAATCGCAGGGATGTCTACAATGACACTTCTTCAGCTAACAGCAGCTAACAAAGACATCTGTCTTTGGGAAGCCTGACCTGACTTCTCTACATAACTGCTAGCAGAAACTATTTTATAAAGATACTACATATCATCCATCCACCCATCCATCCATCCATTATCTTAACTGCTTATTCCTGGTGAGGGTCACAGGGAAGCCTGGAGCCCATCCCAGAGCACATAGGGTGCAGGGCAAGGGACACCCAGGGCAGGGCGCCAACCCACCACAGGCAATTTGGACACACCAATCAACCTGACCGGCATATCTTTGGACCATGGGAGAAAACCGGAGCACCCGGAGAAAACCCACCAAGTACAGGGAGAACATGCAAACTCCACGCACACAGACCCAAGGTGAGAATCGAGCCCCAGGCCTGTAGGTGCACGGCAACAGTGCTAACCACCACGCCACTGCGCCGCCTTTATTACATATCATTTACTACAAAATGAATACAAAGCTGGTTAAAATACTTAGCCTTTGTGAAGATAAAATACAATATAAAACATACACTAATCAATTAATATACATACATGATCATCACAATAAATAAATATGTTCACATAAATATTCCTGTACTACAACCCAACCCCCCAATGTTATCATTGGACTCAACCAATAGCAGATGGGCAAGTGATAAACTACTTTACCCAGCAGTTTCCGGAGCTCTGGTCCTTTGACAGGTGTCCCAACATTTTTCCTGCTCAAACAGACAAGTAGGAAAAACATGAAATGTTTAACAAACTTCAGCTGTATCAGTATCAGTTAGCACTTCAGTTTGCCAGCCTGAAATTAATAACTAACATTGTTTTATTATATTCTTTTACAGAAGATGCCCCTTAAATAAAATGAACTCGTACAACTGTGTTTGGTGGTGTCCATTAACGAATCCTACATGCAACAGGCTAGTGTTCCATTACAGTAGATAATGGATTTGTAAAAAAAAAAATTATACAGATGGCCATCACACAAACATAGAAAGCATAAAAATTTTTATGGTTTTCTTGTTGCAAAGCTGGTGTCTGGAAGAATTTGGGCAAAATCACCAGCCTCACAAAACCTAAACGGATGAACGGACAGTCATTAATGTTTGGTCACCTTTAAAGCAGATATATAGGTACTGTAGACTTAACTGAAAATAATAAACTTATTTACTTGATTAAACCCGATAGTTTTCTGGGTGTAATTACACCCTCATTCAGAACTACAGCAAAAAAGCCTTGTGTGGAAAGACAGCACGCCAAAAAAACTGTGAAATTACTCCAAAGCCTGCAGGCTGAAACAGGAATACAGGAGTGCTGCTCTGTCAGGAAGTGTGAACATCTGCAGTGAAACGTGCAAAAGTGCAAACACATGTGACGTTCACTTTCGGTAAAAGCACAGTTCACACAAATTGTTTTGGTCAAAAAACGTCTAACAAAATAAATATAAATAAATATTCATCAAGCAACATTCTTGCTTCCAGCTATTGTAGAGTTTTCACATATGTTTCTCATTAAGATCAGACAGACAGTTGATAAAATCTTGGATCAGATGTATTAACTGTTAGCCAGAGCTATTGAGCCTGAATGCAAAACAAGTACAGTATCATTGTATGTAAATCGTTAAGGTGTGAAAAATGGGCTTTTGACATTGACAGGTTTGGACTGACATGCCCATGAAGCGGAAGTGACTTGGATCCAGATCTGACAGTGGTTAACCCTCTGGCAAAATTTTTACATCTCGCATCTTTGTATCCAAAGCAACCTACTTAATTAGCAGCGACATGAAGATAGCTACACGTTTTCACAAGAACATTAAAAATCTGTACTGTTGTCACTAGTATGACAGGAAAGTCCTTAAAGTTAAGTATTCCAGTTTCACCAGTAACATTTAAATCAAAACTCTTATATAAACATGGAGAGATGAAACCGTTTAACTGTGTTAAAATAATCCATAAATAATCCCATTGTTTTTTAATTATGTAACTCAGTGTCCCAACAAAGACACACTTTCTCCATGGCTTAATCTATACCAGACCACATGCAGGGTTGACATCAAGACATGGTGTCAACGTATAGTCATACTAAACAAAAACCCATAATGTTTGGGCAGTCCTGCACTGGGCAGTTGTCCCACCCAAAATGTAACCTGTCCTGTGTTGCCTAAATTACACTTCACACACCCCCCCCTCCCCAGAACCTAAATCGGTTTGAGAAAATGAATGAATGACGTTTTGAGGGTTGAGGTCTGTAGCCACTTATTCCATTGGTATTAAACATCCGCTTTTGTTGCTTTACCAAGACTGTCAATCAACAACATGCTTCAGGACGCACTGAGAGGCTGTGTACATCCAAAGGGTATCTAGGCAACAGAACTGAAAACCGCTGAAGTATACGGTACTCCATAGGAACACGGTGTTTATATCCCTACTACATAAACACACTTTTATCGTATTAAAACAGCATAGATACGTATATAACGGTAAAACCCACAATACCGTTAACATTCCTTGGCTTGAATCCTGTAACCTAGTCATGTCAAATTACTCTCTACAGATTTCTTTCTTTTTTGTTAACTATAACTGATTTAAGTAGTCTGATTGTTGATGTAATTAAACTTTTAATTTTTCTGTATAAAACAGGTGAATGAAATTGGAATATCATCACATTTATGGGTCATATAAGAAAAAAAAAAACAAAAAAACTGTTTTCTTAGATGGAGTGCATAGCTGTATCCAAATATTTTCTTAATGCAATTTACTTAAACCAAATTCCGAATGTCCACATAAGAACACGTGTTCTCTTTTCCACCTTAATCACAAAGCAAGCTCCACGCTCTGGGAAATTTTTGTTGTTTTTTTTTCTTAGTTCTGAAATCTGCAAAGGGTAACCAACAGCTGCTGATGCTATAGGGCTTACCATATTTCAATATGGTATAAAAAAAAAAAAAAAACACTTTTTTTTCTGGTTACCGTGGAAATGCTTTGCTCTCTTGCCTTTATGGCTGGACTATGAATCCTGAGGCTAACCTCACTGTGACCCCAGCCTCTACTGCCACGATCAAAGTTATCTGTGCTAAATGAGTTAAATTGCTAGATCATCAGCCTAGCCTTCCAGCTTCTGAGGAGTATAATTAGCTACCTCGGCATTAATAACATAAACGTAAGAGAAACACGACCCTTTAATCTTCACTTGGGCAGTTATAGGTTTCTGTTGACCCAGTTGAGCCACAAGCAGCACACTATGGCTGCCTTGTGTTAAATCACAGGCCTTTAAATAGCAAATGTGCTTTATTGACATATCCGAGAAAACAGCACTCAACTGTCAACAGAAGCTCAGCACTTTCAGGTAAATTGTAGAGCTCAAAAATTTTTAATGGCCTTACTTCAAAGATGGCTTTATAAAGGTCAGCGGGTCACATTCAGCTCTGGTTGGCACTATTTTACCTTCGTAACACATACAATTTGGGAGCTATTGATCTGTTTTCTGATCTACCCACACATCCTGGAATATAATCTTTCACTGGGATGTCTTTTTCCATTAAAAGCCTTCTCTATGTTCACTTGGGCCGGTTCCGGGGTTCCCGACTCAGGACAGTTTTATGCTTTGCATCACGTCACCTGCTGCCACAGAAAGCCCTGTCAGTCAGCTCACCGCTCACACGTTCCTGTGTCTCTCCAGCACACTCACCCTCATGACCTCGCCCTCTTCACAATGTGGTCGGTCCACCGTCACGTCGACTGGCTCATTAATATTATTCCAAAGATACCACAGGAGGAAAAATGTGAATATAAGCTACTGTTTAACTCCCTGGAAGTTTATCAATCCTGACACTAACCTCTAAGATTTTTTTTAAGTGCAAAATAGAAGTAAAAAAATTTATTGCTGTCTATGAAAAGATCTAAGTCATCCGACTGTAATTTTCGCTACAGTAATTCAGAATGTCCTGCCATTCTTGGAAATTATCCAGTAGCCAAAATAAACTTAATTTTAAAAATGTATTATGTTTAGATTAGTAATTATCTGTTTACGTAAGCAAAAATGCAGCTGTCATATAATTCTCTTATTGTCTTTTAGAATCAGGATGATTTGTTTTCTTTTGTAATAATAATAATAATAATAAAACAATCGAAATGTATTACGACGTTGCATCTTCATGAACCATATTTCGTAAAAATGATTGTTCATTAGTAAACTGTAAACCACCTGGCTGACCCACGGGCCGTTTCCCACGCTTTCCCCCCACAATTCCCTGGTGGGCCAAAAGTCCAATGCAAGGCATTCTTCGTACGGGCTCAAAACCACCTCTGGTTGCGCTCTCCGCAAAATTTCTTATTTATTGTAATAATTCAAAGCACCACAGTCATCGCCTCAGTCACAGGCAGCAATTTTGTCGGGCGGGTCTTCAGGAGCTTAAATCTCACAAGCAGAGCTGCCTTTCAGCTGAAACGGTAATGCGTAAACACCAGCAGGAGGGCAGGGAAACACGTTTTTTTATAACGGGAAGAATAACTTTTTTTGCGGGTGCAGCGTACACATGCACACCATCCCGTGTGAGTGACGCGCCCCCCTCCCCCCGCGCACAGCGTGTCTTGGCTGAACTCTTCCCGTGCGAACACAGAGTGGAGCGACCTGGGTGCGTGACGGGCTTTGGCGCGTGGGCGTTCGGGACAGCCCTTTTGTTTGGAGAGCGGAGCGCCCCGGGGCGTCCTCGCGCCGCCTCGCGCAGCTCTGGCTCCTGCTCTGCTCAGACGTGCAGCGCCGTGCGCTCGCGCCATTCCTTGCATTCTTCCATAGCTCTGGTCAGCGACTCTGCCCAGGTTCGGCACTCACACACACACACACACACACACACACACACACACACGCGCGCGCGCTATGTCCTTCATGGGGGTTTTGTTGTAACTGCACATGGTACAACAGATTAAAACCCATTTCATTCAAATTCCTTGAGCATTATGCAAACTAATGATTTATTTTCTCCTCAAATTCCCGAAGTTTGGATATCTGACCAATAAAAAAAAAATGAATATGAACTGTATATTTTCTTTAACCACTACATCAAAGGACATACTGGTCTTCACTACTGACAGTCACCTTTACCCTGTACAGCTTGCACACATAACCTTGTGGCATGATACATACTAGTTCATAAACCTAAGGTCTCTTACAAAATGCAAACCTCAACACTAGCCCTTGCTTCTGGCCACATCACCAATGCAACGAACCCTGCTGTCACAAAGTGCCACTCTCAGCATTGACACAGAAAGGTCGTCAGAACCGATGAGTATCTATGGTCATTTCGAACGTTTTACTGTATTAGCCATCAAGGATATGGACGTGCACTTGGTCAACTGTGCTGACAATCACAAAACACCCAGTTTAATAATAACGTAAGGGCACGCTGTGGAAGCATCGCCCCAGGCGCTGTGTGAACGCTGCTGTTTAAACACAGCTGGAATGTGACAGCTGGGGGGTGGGGATGGGGGTGACTCACAAATTCAGGAAGTCGTCACAGTCCATCTCCTTCTGTGGCTGTGACGGCAGGATGAGGGCTAACCGGGTTAGCCGCGAGTCTGGAGGAGGTCCTGACGAGGTACCTCTCTTGGCACACAGGTATTCCTCTCTCGCCCCGGTTAATGCTCTGACATCCCGGCTGCAGCTGGGCCTCAAAACCAGTGTTTTCTGCGAGTGTAATGGTATCGGGGATAAGAGAGGGCAAGGCTTTGACTCCACAAAGTCTGCAGGCTCAGCCCAGGTTAGATGGACCACGCCCTCGCATCAGAGTGACAGGGGTCCTCATGGGCACCAAGTCGCTGCTGTGATCTGAAAATCCCTTCTGATGTGTAACACTGATCTGTGCTTCGCCTGCCAGAAAAGTAACTGTGGACATGCCTGTCACAGACACAGACAATAAGGATGCATTTATGAGGATTATGACATCAGGGTATCCTTTTACACAGGTACAAAAGGAATAACAGAATGGCTTGAAGCCATAAGGAAGGTACGGTGTCACAAGTACGCTGCAGGTATGCTGCAGGTCCCAGGATGTTGCCATGGCGATGCCGCCAAGAGGCTGACTGATGGAATGCATTGAGGCTATAAACATCAAGTTTGGATTGCATTTGAGCTGAAGACAACACTGTCTGCTTTTCACTATTTTCTGTCTTTGATGTGTTATTAATAAAAAATATATATAATGAACATACTTGCTAATATTTCTTGTCTTACCTCCTGTACAAATTACAGCTTCATCTTTCAATCGCCGGTAGTTTCCGTAGCGAGGACTGCCAAGTCCCGTCAAAAGTTCTACTGCCACAGATAGGTAGTCATCCTGAACTGTAAAAGGGACAGTTTTCACTCACCAGGGTCTCTTAAGTGGTTTGAAATGGATACAAGTGAGTCATTCCAAGTTCTCTTTAAATACTGCAAAAACCAGGCAAGGCAGTACCAGCATGTTTCTGGCTTGTGATGGTAATAAAACTATAAAAAGTGAAGCCCAAACAAAACAAGAATGAGAGAAATCCCCCACTGCAGCACACAGTGGCATGCTGGGATATTTTAATCAGCAGTGCACTGGCTCAGTGGTGGAGGTGTAGTCAATCCCTGAAGGAAAAGAGAGCACAGATCTGTCACAGAATTCAGGAGCATCGCTTCTGCGGGAAAGAAGAAACATCTAGAACACATCTCAGTAGAATGGATAATGTGTCTGACAAAGCAAACAGCTTTAGCCTGTTGCTGTCTAAGGGGTTCTGTGCTTTCAGCCCTCGTTAGAAATGATCCCCTAGACGACTCTCAGCCCTGCAAATAAATATGAGATCGGCTAATTAGGATGAATGTGAGACTAGCTAATTAACACAAACCAGCAAGTGCAGACAAATGACAAATGTAATACCAACAAATGCAGATTATCGTGATACTGGTAACTGCAAATAAATGTGATACCAGAATGAGAATAAATTTGGGAGCAGCAAATGCTAGTGACTGTGATACCACAGCATGCAGATAAATGTGGTGCCTGCAAATTCAAATGAAGGTGATACCAGCAAGTGCATTTGAAGGTGACACCAGCTAGAGACAATGAGAGTAGCAAGTGAACATGAAGCTGAGGTTGATGTGCAAAGCAGGGACACACAGAGTGCTGTGTTCAGGCAGAGGCCTCCTGCTTTGCTGGGGTGGGGGGAGGGGCGCACACACGGATGGCGCGTGCAGCAACCGACGGCCTTTAATCTCTGGGGAGCGGCCGACCCCAGCCTACGGTTCTCATTATCTCCTCTCCTCTACGGCGAGGAGGGGAGCCTCTAATGTGGTCATGCAGCTGCACAGCGGCGTGCCTCAACCACCGTCACTACCCCAGGACGGGGAATTTCCAAAAAAAGAGAAATAAAGTGCAAGAAAGTGCAGGAGAGAGAGGGACAAACAGAGAGATGGGGAGAGCGAGTTAGAGAGATCTTAATTATAGTGTCCACACGAAAGCGAGCTGCTACTGCACAGACTGGTGCGATGTTTGTTCAGAGCGTACAAACATTGTCAGGGCAAGACTGAGCGGCAATGCTCAGCATCTTCACAGAACACATGAAGGCAGCGGAAAAAGACTAAACTGAAAATGACAGCTCTCAGCTCCCTGCAAATGTTTTTTTTTCCATCCAATCAGCTCATCACAGGGCAGGACCCCCTCCCAGCACCCTGTACTGGCACATCAATTGCAGCTGTGCTCAGGCTGAACTGTGGCTCAGCCAGGCTGCGGTGGATGCAAAACCTCCGCTGAAGGATGAAGCCATTTCCCTTATAGGATGCTCCAAACCCCATCACACAAGTTAAAGCTAAAACACTTCAGTGCTCCTTCGGGAGTCTGCAATCCTTCACAGATAAAGTATGTGAGTCTTCAGTCTGTCAGTCATTGGCTACATTTTTTTTTTTACCCGTCCTTATCGATGGCGCACTATCCCCCTGCACTCGTCCCCCAGCTTTCACTCGGCAAATAAAGTACAACAAGAAGGATGCGCCAAGAACAAAGTCTGCCCACATTCAGTGTCCCCCTGTCATAACAGCCGCAATGTCACCATGACATTTTTTGTGATTAATTACTAGAAAAGGTTGAGACGGCACTCAACTTTGTCTGCCAGAGATAAAAAAGAATTGGACCAGTTAACATTTAGAAACCACACATTACTGTCACAATAGAGATACTGTATGAGATCGAGTCCAACCTGTGCTACTCGACAGTGTTCTGGCATTTCTGTCTACTGAAATGTCCCAGAGTCTTTAAATTAAGTCTCGCATCATCATGTACAGATTGGAAAGGAGAAAGTCATGGGTTTTCACATTATTGAACCTTGGACTGAATGTTCATTGCAATTTAGACACATTTGGCCACAGCACATTAATTACAGTATCTCATCATTTGAGACTTGGCACTGTTGAAAATAGCTCTGAAAGTTCAATACATCGGCAACTGTTCCCTTTAATCTCACCTGCTCATGTCTGTCTTCCATCCTCTCCACCCACCCTTGCTTGTTCCCAATACTTTCCGGACCTTTTCCCTGGGCAGCGCTGTGCTCACACAAACTCTAACTGTACACCTGAGCAGGGTAACCATGTGACCTGTTTGGTCAGTGTTAAGGAAGACTGCCGGAACATAATGAGTAGCATTGCACAGAATTTAATTTCGCAATTCCTTTTAGTTAGCAGTGCTTCCCACTCCTTTCTGAAAAACATCATATTCATTCCCAAATGAGTCAATGACATATTTCAGAATCTCAGATCATATATTTTGTGGTGCACTGATACAGGTCAGTGACCCGTTTTAAAGACTGGACTCAAAAATGCCTGAGGTTTCAAATAAAAGTAGAGATTTCACAGCCACCAGGAGTTTTGTAACTTTGAACAAATGGCGTACGGTGCAGGTGAATTAGACATATTTGGTGTGAGACTGTATCACAGCTTAAATATTTGCATGCCAATTGTAGCGTGTTTTAGCAAGAAATGAGCTGTACCTTTTTGTCACAGCATGTTAAGGTGCAATCAACAAGCGCTGTAAAACCTACACACAAGTTCTGCCAGCTGCAAAGCCAACAGATAAAAACCAGATTAAGTGCAAAGGCATACATCTAAGGCAGTAATGCAATTTATATAAGAATTACACCTAATCATCGGGCTGTGTGTTTAAAATCACCACAAGCCTGTTGTACTCCTCAACAAACACGGAGGAATAGCAGCCTGCCTACAGGACTTAGTCTAAATCAACACGAATGTTTCTTAGAATAATCAGTGGGCAACATGTCAAACTAAACTCAAACTAAAAACTTGTCTCATTGCAGTTCAAGTACACAAACGCAGCACCAAATGAGAAGTGAAAATTATGACAGTTATTTTTAAAAATGTAGTTGCATATCATTTTCATAGCCAGGTAATTATAATTTGAATTCAGATCACTGGCTATTTGCAGCACCACACTTGTTTCTTTTGAGTGATAAAAGAACATCTTGACACCTTCTGATGTGACATTATAGAGCTTGTATATGAACATAGGTATAGACAGGCATTGTTCCCTGTCTATTCACACAGTATATATGGAGTAAATATAAAGGTTTTGCATTGCTGTGCAGAGACAGACAGGAATATCTGTGATCATACAAAATTCCTGCTGTTAGGTTGTATATGACAAAAATCATATTCCACAGTTTACAAAACCTACATCTGAAAACTCTGCTAGGTTTTCTGACATTACTTCTGTTCTGTTGACAGTTTAATCAAAGCAATTTTCATTTTCAAATTTAAGTTCAAAATAGAAGGACAACTGTGACTAAGAGCGTGTTGAACTAACATCATTTTACAACACGACTATGATGATCACCAACCAGGTAACGCTTACCTGAGTGTAATCGGCTCGTTAAGTGCTGTTTAGAAAACGTTATTAAAAAAGGAACAGCCGTTTTCCACTGTAGCAGAAGGAATAGTTTTGTGGCATACCTATCGTAAGACATGTTATGGCTTTACAGGAACAGGTAGCTGGCTACAAAAATAGCTACAGGGGTCTTCAGTCACTAGGGCAGGCGTTGTGCGTGAACAGTGAGAGGTGTCACCAGTCAGGTTGCTCAGGCGCCCGAGGTCTTTGAGGCTGCAGCCAGACTCCCTGGAGGCCATACTGACAAGCTCAGGCATGGGTCCTCCTCATTTTACTGCATACAATAGCTTCTTCTTGAAATATGACTTCGACATTAGTGTTTACACTGACTGGTGTGGACTGTGCAGTCCAACAGGAGATCACAAAACACGGCTGATGCAGCAGTCGGGATTCCTCGCTATCCCATAATGCACTTTGTGTTTTAATAACATTTTAGTGCCAAAACCACAGTTTGCTGTGCACCATTGTAGTTTATTTTCAAGCCTCCCAAGAGCAAGTTGTCCAGTCAGAATGTGTGGAGACAGCAAGTCCAGCACCTAGGTGGACATGCAGAAGTTAACGATAGTTACGTGTTTCAGAGGCCTCTTGGGAAGCGTGTTACTCAGTCTGAGTCATCTCCATGACGACCCATCCACACTTCTGTGTTGCACAGGATGTACAGTACTTGGCTTCACCCTGAGAGGTGAATTAAGTGCAACTTCACTTACTGTCCATGTGACTGTTGTACAGTTTGTCACAAACAGACATTTTGAAACCAGTGAGTTACTTCATTTTTTGAGGTTTTTGCTTTTCCCACCGACTTTGAAATCTCTGTAGCTAAACGCAACCAAAAAGTCGCCCCACGTACCCTTTAGCCGATGTGATGTTCCACAGCATCGACCACAGCTGGATTCCAACACGATCCACTCAGAGCCCCGCCCGCACATCTGGACCTGAGGTCAGTGGTCTCCTTACATCTGGAAATGCATCCACGATGGATCCACGAATCCTCAAGCAGCCATGCGGTTTGGATGCAATCGTGTGTGCGTCCATTACGGCACACTGCTACCACGTAGCCTTTGCCTGCAATCGTAAACCTTTTGGTTCTTTGAGCCCCACAATGCAGGGTTTCTGCTGTCTCTTTAGCTGGGCAAAAAGGAAATTAAAATTAATGCAGTCTCTCATCAGAAACACACATCGCTCTGCTTGACCTAACTACAAGTTACTGTCATGGCCACAGAATTCTACTCAGTTTCATTTCTATATAGTGCCTTTGATAACACAATTACAGCAAGGTAATGAAAAATAATGTGCATTGTTACAGAGGTATATGTAAAAGCAAAATGACAAGAGAGTAGAGGAACCTCTAGGGGTCCACGGGCAACTGACTGTTAACATCCCCGACCAAGCTAGCAGCAGGCCTATACAGCTCAGATGAAAAGGACCACGTAATTACAAACGTGAAGCATAAGCTTCAACTCTTCCATGTGTCAGAACTCCTGAAGGAAATCTCATGTACTGTAAAACATACCAACATACAGAACTTAACGGATGATATGTCTTATATCTACTAAGTTAAACATGAAATAAAAGTAAATAACATCCTCCAATAACTTCTGGTCACAAGAAATAAAACCTACAAAATCTCTGATGGCAAAGCAATTACTGGTATGTCAGTTTACAAGTCAATTATATGTTATAAGTGTAAACGACCATAATTACAAACAGCACAAAAAATTTCTTATAGAACGGGCTTCTCCCTGGACATCAAAGTGTTATTAAAGAATTTAAGTGCTTTTGTTTTTATCTTTTGTTTTTATCTTTTTTATAATCTTTTTTATTACTATTGTTCAAGTTGCAGGGCTGGGCATTAACATGCGATATTCCTACCCAGCAGTACCAAACTGACGTCTCTGAGGTAACAGACAAAATTACTGAACTACAGATCCAGCATTTCAGGTCACAAAGCTCCACTCTTGTTGTCGAGACTTGTGCGGTGCATGCAGAGTGTGGCTTTTGCCCATCACGCCCATGGCCATGTGCAGAAATATTAAAAAACTATTTTTTTTTTACTTAACTATTCAGTCAGTAACTGATGGCACACAGGAATCTGGAGAAGTCCTGAGTGCGTCTGGATTTTTGGACTGACTCCAAAATGCTGAAGGGAATTTGGAAAGATATGCATTCGTATAGTATAGATAATATTACACCCTGTCCACCCCACCCAAGGAAATCGTTGGCATTATTATTAGAGTAATTCAGAACCCGGGGAAATGGGTTGGTACTTAACATGAAAACACAAAAATACGTTTATCTGAGGGCGCGGTACTGCAACTTGTTCGAACAGCTTTTATATAAAGTTTCTATAACAAAGAGTATAGCTCAGCAAACAGTAGTAAACAAATGTCAAATCTAGATTTTAGTTAAGAGCTCCCACGGGTACCACCAGGTACCCAGTCTGGCATCCTGGACCATCTGTTTGGCTGTAATCCCACTTCGAAACTAAAATTTGCCAAACAAGAGTAGCATCCATTCTAGTTTAAATTTTGCAACATGCACACCATAATAAGCCACTGCGGGTTGTATGAGAGAATGCTGTTTATAAGGTGACCATCAGAAGAATACTTATGCTCTAGTAACATCAGAACCTTCAGTGGATTTGGGCAACGATGACACAAACACGATGAAATCGTAAAAATTGCACTAGGCTGCCTCTTAAACTACACGTTACAACAGTGTAATCCACAGCATCCGAACTGAAGATTTTATTTATTGTGCGATAATGACTTTTCTTTATATATGTTACCAGCAAAGCGTGAAATTAGGCATTATATAGAATGCCTAGGAAATCTACAGATTGCCAAAAATGTGACATCAAAGTATGAAACACTTAATATTTCACACATTTTCTAAGCATTATATGCAATGCCAAAAGGCAAATGCTAAATTTACTTTGTTTTGAGTTCTGCAAGATTAAGTGAAATGCAACTAATGACTTCTCCTGCCACTGGGCCTTTCTGCAGTGTTCGTATGGCATTCTGTAATAACAGCAAAACACTGAGCAGGATACTTATATATAACTTCAGCACTCAAATGACTTGCCTAAAAATGAAAACACTTCCTGCAACAAAAGCACGCTGGTTACATAAAGTTTAACCCAGTTTACAGGATAATTACTTTGATGAAACAAAAACCTGTGGGTTACTTGGGGAGAAAAAATATAAGTTGAGCAGAACTTTTTGCGGGTTGTTCCCTTTGTGTGAACCGTGCCATCTTGTTCCATTCGTCTCTCTATTGGCATGTTGGTTCACTTCTTTCTGGAGGTTGTAGAGACCTTGTAGGCATGCATACACACGCACCCTGACCTACTACATGTGTCACACATAATGATATAGTGCCACCGCAGCACCACGTGACTTTCTGAAAGGTAGCAAGAAGTAGCAGGAAGAACGTCAGCCGTCTCGACCCTGACAAGTGATCGCTTAGCTGCCTGCCAGTTGTGGCGGGGGTCGAGCGGCTTCCCGAGCCGAGGTTACAGGAAAGGCTTAATTCAGTTTTCAATTCAGCAGCAGCTGCTCTTTGACTATGGTGTCCAGTTACAAGAACATTAAGGTCAGCACAACAACAGCATAAAGGCAGCTGGACCAGGACTCCTGAAGTTTTGGGCACGTTTCCATGGTCATCATCAATGTTATCAAGGAGATCGTTGTACCAGATGAAGATATGGGTTCCTAACTGGGTTCCTAGCCATAGAGTAGTCTCTATGTGTAAAGGGAGGCAAGCCGAGCTGGATTCAAACTCGCAACTTTGCAGCACATACCAGACAAAGTCGATTACTCCGCTGAACTAAAGACCCAAGTTCCTCACTTGGGGTACTAATCACACTCTTGTCCTGCCTACCCAAGGACTCTCACTGTAGTGGTTCACACTCCACTCCACATGCTGTATTACTGTATTACATTCACAGCTTCTAACAGGATCAATGGACTAACACATACAGTGGCACATATGGAGACAACTTGACTGAGCTTGAGACAAAAGTGTTTGGAAAGTCATGAGACATCACATGCCATCAGTGAGGCAAGGTGTGTGTGATCATCAGAGCTCTCCAAGAGATGCTGGCTGTGATAGGGCAATTGTAAACAGATTATAAACCCAGTCCCTGGCTCCCGGGCAGAGCACACTCCTGCGACAATTTACGAGCCCGCCCCACGAACCTGACGGACTCGTTCGAACCACATCGGTGACGAATAAGCCGCGGCTCGGGACCTTTCATCTGCTGATCTCAGAGTGGGCCCTGATTCAGAGAGACTTAAGCCATCACTTGATGGATCTGTTATTTTGCATGGCACTCTTCAGTTTAATCAGCTCTGTGCTGCTTGTTCCCTGAAAGCTTCTCGTACTGTTGTTAGAAATTCTTATCTTTATCCAAATTGTGTTGGCAAATGGAAGTCTTTAAATTAGGCAGAACAGAACACAGCCTTGTACATTCTTTGCTCTTAACGTAGGTTAGAGTGTACGCCTGGAATCTGGCGTTTTGGCAAGACTGTAGGCGTGGTAGGGATGCAATGTTGTATGACATGCATCAAGTATCAAAAACACAAACAGATCATCATCAAATTTTATTTGTCAACAACTGTCAGTGTGAAGGCAGTCTGCCAAAGCTACTTTAGAATGTTTGATTTATAATCCTTGAATGTTAGTGTTTTGTTGTGACATTATGACACTGGGAAATGGTAATAAATAAGCAGATGATTGACATGGTCTTTTCTTGATAAAGAGAAATCTTGAGTATTTTCTGTGAAAAACTTATTAGTATTCTAGTACGTAATTATTGCACCAATGGAAGATAACATACATTATCAAATAACTTTTTTATTGTTTACATAAAGTTTACCGCGTCTCCTAACAACTGTCATTTGAAAGAACCAAATGTTGGCAATGTTTCCAATCAGGAAACTGCATGTGTTATTCTGGAGTCAGTTTCTTATACTTTCATCCAATTTTTTGGGGATAAATCAACTGACACATAGCTTTGTTCTTGATCATAGTTTTGTTTGTTTGTTTTTGATGCGCCCACATTTCCTTGGTGTGTCCAGCCACTCGCCTTTTGTATTCTTGCCCATTGCACAGGTGCTTGGTGGATGTCACACTACTTAAATGTTAAAGAAAATTTTAAAAAGAGGTCTGTTTTGAAAGTGAGTCCCAGGAGATAACCTCAGAATCGAGGCCTGGGTTTAATTTCCTATTTGGCATCGGGATTGTGAATCCTCTCCTCCCTCCTTGTGCCCCCCCCCCCCCCCCCCCAACCGCCCCCCCCCCGGGGGGCCCCCCACCCCCCCAAAGCCCCGGAAGAGGCGGGCCGCACCAGCAGGCCGGGGGGGGGGGGTTAAGCGTGAGCTTTCGGAGGGGAGAGTGGAGCGCAGGCTGTGTGGAGGCGGGACGGGGAGGGGGCCAGGCCACTCCTCGTACCGTGCTTCACTCCTTTTTTAGGTACAGCAGTCAGACGGCCCTGAGATCGGATCGCTGAGCCGGGCCTGCAAATCTCCTGGGAGCAGCAGAATCACAGAACACAAAATCCCACAAAGCTCTTCCTGAGTTTGGGGATGCAGCACTGTGGTGCTCACGTGGGTCTTTTATTCACACACAGTTTAGACGGCTGTAGTCCTGTTGTTGTAACATGTAGTCAC
>JABJVR010002653.1:0-17058 GCA_025773905.1 Chitala chitala
CTCGCTAGCCAATCACGGCCTCGCTTTCCTGTTAAGTTTCGTTACGTTATTTCTTGGAAAATTTCTTTCAACCAGCCACGGTTTCTAAAGCTGCACTTTGGTAGTGAGCACCCTCCCTCATCCGAATGACACAATTCCTGATGCGTACGTCATTTGCTGATCGACAAGCAATGTAACCATTCATAGTAACAGTTATGCCATGAGGAAAACCAATAAAAGTCGCGCTTCTAACCCAAAGCCGTATTGCCACCATTTTGGCTCAAAATAGAAGGCTGAAACACGGTAAACCATCTAGTTGAGAAAAACATAGTTTCAAAGGAACATGTGTGGGTGGGCGGGACATTATAATGTTCAGTAACCAATAAGACTTTTCTATTTGAGCCAAGAGGAAAAAAATACCCAAAAATAACATTCGTAAGAATATGAGTCTGCCGTTTCGTGAATGTGTACTGTAGTTCGAGCTGAAAACGCGTTTTATTTATTTTTAAATAGTTTTTATTTATATGTATGCCTGCATAGGTTCATACTTTGAAAGTCACTGTTGAAGTTTGTATTGTGCAAAACATCTTATTTCAGGTAATCTGAACTGTACTTTTATTTACACGCATATTATATAAAGTTTTTTTTGTTTACAATGCTTAAGTATAGTTTACCCATTTGATTCGTTGAGTCTCCTTTGTTGGTTTGATAAGTTATTTTTGTTCAGCAAGATATTATTTAAGCTTGATTTTAATCGTAACTTCCGTGCTGTTTACAATTAACTGTATTAAGCATTCTTATTTGGAATTGACAGCTCGATAGTTGTAGGTGACCAGACAATGCATGACTGTGATTTTAAAAAATGATCAGACTACGGGACGTAATGTTAGCTGCGTCCACAGAGGTTGAGTAAAAAAAAAAAATGTCATCCACACTGTTTGCCTGCGTCTATCGAGATGTCAATTCCAAACAACAATGCTTAATCAAGCGTAGTATCCGTAGTCTGATGGTACTAGATTGTTCTCCTGTCTTATTTGTTAATTATCTTAGCACATGTGCAGATTCCTTTCTTTAGTTGTGGAATGTGCTATATTAATGCAGAAGTACCAACGCGGCTAACGATATGGCTGATAGACTAATCTATGTGGTATAATTTCTCTGTCGTTTTACGAGAGATGGATTCTTCGCCATAGATATCATATAACACTAGACAGGAGTTAATAGCCTATTGCGTTTCGCCAGTGGTTGAACGGCTCCGCCGTTTTGAATGGTGCTACCTTCACTGCTAGTGAGCACATATAAACAGTACGCATTTTTACTCTGTCTGTGGTCTTCCCCTTGTCAACAAAATTCCTTTCTCCCTCTTAGTATAAAAGGCCAGGTAACTAAAGAAGACCTGGGCTGTATGTGTGTGTATTCATGAAGATTGTGTTGCACGCTCAGGATGACGCAGTGGGAGCAGTTGCAGCAGTTAGACACTGTGAACCTGCAGAGAGTAGATGACCTGTATAGTCGAGACGAGTTCCCCATGGATGTGCGCCATTACCTGGCCTCGTGGATAGAAACCCAGGACTGGTGAGAATAAAATCACAGTTTGTTTAAGGGAACCCCCCCACATACACAGAAAGTGTAACATTTTCTCCTGAGGTCTGGCTTCTCTCTGTTTTTGTCTTACTATAGGGACAGGGCATCAAAGGACCGATCTCTAGCCAGCATCCTTTTCCAGGTGCTTCTTGAGAATTTGGACAATCAACACAGCCGCTTTGTGCAAGAGAGAGAGTGCTTTGTTCAGCAACGAAACTTCCGCCGCTTTAAGCAAAGTTTTCAGGTCTGTTTGCATCCCCCCCACTCAAAAAAACACTTCAAGATAACTGTTAAAACCTTTACCTTTCCATGGGTCCTTGGAACATCTTAATAAAACCCTTTTGCGTACTGACCTTTTGTGCAAAGGTGTATGTTACATATTGCAGCAAAACTGAAACATAAAGAGACTACTGTTGGCGCTATAATTAGCTTTATATGTTCTAATTTAATGTAGTGAGCTGGTATACCATTCTTGCAATAATGAAGTATTTCTTTAAGTATCATAACAGTCTATTGATCAGGGCTTTGGTATGGGCAACTATATATCATTCTGAAAAGCTCTTTCTCTCATACGCCTTTTTGCAGAAGTACCAGGAGCAGCCAGATATCTTGGCCAGGGTCATTTCTTGGTTCCTGATTAAGGAACGGGAAATCCTACAGTCTGCTCAACTCGCAGAACAGGTATGAAGAGACAGACCTGGCAGTGATGGTTTTCCCAGGCTTGTATTGAAAATTACCTGCAGTTCATCTTGGGATGACAACATTTTTTTTTTTGTTGGTGTTGCTGTATTGGATTGCAGGTACACTCATGTTCAACTAGAGGGCCTACCCTTCAGACAGTAGTCCTGACAGTAGATCTTCACATAGGTCCAGCCTCAAAGATTGTCCCTAAGTGACATGTCCACCTTGTCCTGGGCCAGGCTGGCTTCTGCGGCTCACTTTGTCATGTTTTGATCTCCTCAGGTGCAGATGCTGCAGGTCCAGCAGAGCTCCATGGAAACAGACAGCCAGCGAAACATTGAGTGCCAGATATCCCGCCTGAGAAACAAAGTACAGGTGGGCCACCCTCTCGCTCCCTTTCTCTTCCACTGTCCCTGCCGTGTCACATTTTATTCTGTCTCTGTTACAAGGCATTTTTTAGGCTCACTTTGTAAAGAAGGCATGCCATAAACTAACTTCATTAAATCTGGTGTAATAGGTTTTGCTCATATGAACATAAACACTGCATTATATGATGGTGTTTTAAAATGGCTCTGGTGCTTAAACTGTGTTTATTGTGTTGTTATGCGGTTGTGCCTTGCTTAATGGGGAGTCTTGACCTTACTGACGTTTTCTCCTTTGTTTATCTGCCGACGGCTGTACGCACAGGGGATGGAGCACAGTGTTAAATTGTTAGAGGAGCAGCAGGATGAATTTGATTTCAAGTATCAGACACGCATGATGGAAGGTGGGTTTCCTGGGCTCATGCACAATGGCGATGCTGCACAGTTTACAGAGTACAGCCTGGCCATGTCTGTCTTTCACAGTCAGATTCTGCTGCCCTCTTTCATTTTGTTCTAATGTGGAGTTTGTGCATTACCAATGGCAGTACTGCTGCAGAGTTAACAGAATACAGCCTGTCCATGTCTGTCTTTCACGGTCAGTCGACTTGTCCCCAGGCAGCATGAATGCTGAGGAGCATTTGAAACAGATGACCATCCTGCAGCATCTTCTCAACAACCTGAACAAAGGCAGAAAGGTGAGGTCCAGGTGACGGTGCCTCCTGAAAAGAACCTCGGCATGTTCTGGCACGGCTATGATACTGTAGGCATGTCAGCGGCGTTCTTTCACAGAAAATCAGGATAATGGCTCATGCAGGACAAGGTTGTGTAATTTATTTAGCCACCACAGAACAGCTTTTTCATTGGTTAGGTTCATTCCTGTCTCTGATGTATACAACACAAGGCAAGCATGAACATGAACATTATAACGTGTTTTTATCCATTGGAATGCAGATGTAACATGCTGTGTTTTGGCCTGTCTGTTAAATTTCTATTTTTTGGAAGCAAAACATTTAAGGTCTCAGTCTGTGGGATGCCAAACACTACTTCTTCTGCAGCCAAGTAAATATGTTCACAAAAGTTAGTGCATAACATTAGGGTGACATTGCACTGTTGTTTGTCTTTCTTTGTGTCCTGGTACCCATTCTTGGCGTATAGTCCCTCATCACTGACATGCAGACAGTGCTTGAATATGCAGAGGAGCTCATCACAATGGTGGTAAGGGGAGAACTGTCCGATTGGCAACGACGCCAGCAGCGGGCCTGCATTGGTTCCAGAGAGAACACCGACCTCGTCTACCTGGAGAACTGGTACGTCCCCCAGCCCCATGCCCAATGTATAATTAAGTCTGCATCATCTGCCATGTGGGCACGGAAAATCTGCACTGTTCGTCTCTATGCTAGCAGCTGCACCTATATTGGTTATTGCCCTGCTGCTGAAACCTCTACTGCCCTCATCCCATTGGCGCTGCTCTGTGATTGGACGCAGGTTCACCGTGGCGGCAGAATGCCTCTTCCATGTGAGGAAGTTCCTAAAGAAGATGGAGGAGCTGTTGGGAAAAGTGACGTACGACAACGATCCGTTCAAGGAAAAGAAGAACCTGCTGCAGAATAAGGTGGATGGCCTGCTGACAGAGCTGCTGAAGAGGTGAGGCTGCAGGGAGACAGCTGTTGTGTGGCGTCCCCTGGATGTGATCCAGGCTCACAACACAAGTTGCCGCGTTGTTCTGACCCGCTTGTGGCCTCTGTGTGTTCCAGTGCTTTTGTGGTGGAAAACCAGCCCTCCATGCCACAGGGCAAGGGGCCTCTGGTCCTGCGCACCGGCGTGCAGTTTTCTGTTAAAACCCGGTGAGTCTCAAACTCAGTAGGGCCGGGGTGAGGCCATGCCAAGCACGCTCGTGTCCTGCACTGTCTTGATCTTTTTTTTGTGTATACAGTTTAGTGGCAGAGCCTGCATTTCCATCGCAGGGTCACTCGTTCTGGAAAATAAGATGCCTTACAACATTTAAAAGTAAACAGCGTGTCCAGCTTTTTTGATTTATCTGTCCGGTAATTTATCATGACGTTTGAGACGGAATATAAAGTGGTCGTATTTATTGCAATGCAGGAACTGACTGACATGCTTTCCTTCGAGCTGTTTTTTCGAACTGTAATGACACGACGTAAATCTGTATGTCACTTACATGCATTTCTTTCTATTGCAGGCTTCTAGTGAAAATACCGGAACTGAACCACGTTATGAAAGTGACGGTTTCCGTTGACAGGTGCTGTTTTTCTGCTCACTTCTGAGCGTTGGCTTTAAGTGTCCTCTGCCTGTACTTGTGTATATTGCTAGTGTTGACATTTGAGCATTTTGGTGTGCATCCACAAGATTATTAATCAGCAGGTTGTAGAAGTGTGTGTAGCAACATGTTGGGTGTATGTATTTAAGGCGTGGGTGATAACTTTGCCTCTGTATTTGCATTACAGGGACGCCCCGCAAATGAAAGGGTGAGTGTGTACTTGCCCCATACTGCTGTATATAATGCTTGCCTACCTGTGTATAACTCAGGTTATTGAGTGACACCCTTCTGGTATTTACCTTCTGACTAAAACTGTTCACAGAACGCTTAGTGTTTCCCGTAGTCCATTTACCACTCCAAAGTTTGGTGAAGTAATATGCTGCTCAGCAGAACCGGTTTACTCACCTGTTCACGGCTAAAAGGCCTGATGCATGTTGTGGTCTGCAGGTATCGGCGGTTCAACGTGCTGGGCACCAACAGCAAGGCCCTGAACATGTTGGAGAGTAACAATGGTGGCATGGTGGCTGATTTTAGACACCTGGTGAGTGGAGGCTGGCGCAGATGGCCGTGTATGGAGCAAGATCATCACTGTCTCTAAGTGCTCGTTTTAGGTCACAAACGTGAGAAGTTTAGGCCCGTTTTAATAGTTCTACCTTTTTTTTTTTTTTTTTTTTTTTTTTTTTTTTGGTCCTCAAGACTCTGAAGGAGCAGAAAACTGGAGGAAGTGGCAAAGGAGTGAATGATGTAAGTAGAGCTAAGGGGTTAGAAACTCAAAGGAAGGGGCATGTCTGTTTACCTCCAAGTGCATACCAGTGCCAGTTTCATTGAGCCTATAGTTATGATCCATCATGCAACACAATGAAAATGAATAGCGAGGATTAATAGGGAAGGGCGTGACGAGTTTACTTCTTGAAGGTGTGCCGTGCTCATTTTTGCGTCCTGCAGATATCCCTGAGCGTGACAGAGGAGCTTCACGTCATCTGCTTCAACACCGTGTTCGAGTTGCACGGCCTGTCTGTCCCTCTGCAGGTTTGTCCGCAGCTTCGCAGTCACTGCACTGCGTGTCACGTTTTCCCTGAGTAGGACGCCATCTTAAATTGAATCCAGTCTTGGGGCATTCCAAGGCAACTGCGTGTCCTTCTGCTGAAGTTTACTATCACAGGATGTGGTTAGACGTCTCACGTGTCTGGAATGTTATATTTGGAATAGTATTTGCTTGTCTGACAAGTCTGAGCAGGTTTATTAACTTCAGTGTCTAATTATTAAGTAGTTCAGCAAACATAAGCATGTACATAATGACTGGTGTAATAATGTAATAAAAAATAATGTGGTAATGGAATAATTCGATTTAGAATGCATTAAACCAGAAATGAAATTGAAAACCACGCCAGTACTTTTTTAAAGCTACTTTCATGCATGTATGTTAACGGTTGGAGGAAATTTTAAACCTCCCTCCGTGTTTGATATATAGCACAGTGGCCTACCTAAGCTGCCTGCATTGTCTGTCCTGGTGTGGTAAAGCACGGTGTCAAGCGCATGGACTGGACTCATCTTTATCTGCTCGCTCGCCCGTTCCCTGTTTCTTCTGCTGTGCAGGCCTCCTCGATTCCTGTCCTCATCATCTCCAACTCCAGCCAGCAGCAGGCAGCCTGGGCCTCTGTCCTCTGGTTCAACATGCTCTGCTCGGACCCAGCGGTGAGGCCTCAGCCTGCACAGAGACTTTTGGCTGGCCGTTCAGTCATGTGACCCCTTAGCAGGTTGCAGCAGAGGAAAGAGGTTTGGAAAAGGCAACACACAGTAGACCAGACACCATTTCACAGTGGACGTTTTAATGTTTTCACCATCACAGGCATTCAGAGTACACTGAATGTTAAACCGTTGGGTCACCGGTCAGAGTAGGCCACACTGAAAGGTACTGGACTATGCCCGTATGCAACTGTGTCCGTATGCATCTTCGCAGAACATTGGCTTCTTTACCAGCCCTCCAATGGCCGCCTGGCCGCAGCTAGCTGACATGCTGAGCTGGCAGTTCCTGTCAGCCACAGAGCATGGGCTCAACCCAGACCAGCTCAACACCATTGCTCAGAAGTTATTCGGTAAGCACTTGGTATGGGACTCATGTCCGTCCATCCTGCTACCTCGCTTTTTGTGGACTTTCACTGTGATCGTACCTGAGCGTCAGGTGGATAGGTCTGTTTCTTATTGGTACCTTTTTTTTTAAATTTTATTATTATTTTTCTTTAATCCAGGTAAACAACAATGCTATAACAGCTGCCCAGTGTCCTGGACCAGGTTTTCAAAGGTGAGAGCACCTTCCACAGCACCTCAGGATAACAAGTATTTCTTTTCCCACACTAGCAGCAGCTAAGCATCGACGCTACTGCCCTTCCTCTGTGTTTTAGCAGTTCACGAGCCTGTCTTCGGCACGTTGTTTTCCACAGCAGGCAGCTCGGAAAACTGCAGCGGCAGAACCATTACATTTGTTATGCATGGCGATTTACCCATTTCACTTAGATCAGTACAGCTTTTGCAGAACATAATAGTTAGTATTAATGGTGTATGGTGCACTTTTTTTACATAAGGTTTCTAGCTACTTTTTAAAGTATCTACGTGTTTACCCACTTACTACTTTTTACGAATGGTATGATTTTGTAGTATTTATTACCCCAGTAACTCCGCTGTAGCTGCAACAATATTTTGCATCAGTTCAACTTTCTATCATTTATTTTGTATTTAAACAATCTAGAGCACTGGTGAGAAAGTTTGTTTAGGTTGGCTTAATAGGCTGGATAGGAAAAGTAACTGCTACAGGCCCTTCCACATGTATTGGAACGGCAAGGCCAATTAAATTGTGTACTCAGAGTAGTCGTACACACCTATTTGTTATTTAAACAATCTCATAGGACACACCTGTGTAGCAAGATATTCATTTAATTTATTAATTTCATTTAGCAGACTCTTTTATCCAAAGTGACTTACAACATTTCACGTACATTTTACATTGAGCTAGCGCTGGGTGTCTTGCTCAGGGACGCACCTGGTGGCGGGGCTGGGATTCAAGCCAGGGGACCTCTGCATCCCAGCCTGATGTTCTACCCATTGAGCCACCTGGTCCCCCCTGAAGATACACCTGTCAGTCACTTTTTCCAATACTTTGGCTCACTTAAAATTTGGGTGACTTGATATAAACAGTTCTACACTGTTTAATACATGTATATCTAGATACAAATACTAGGAAATAAAAAAAGATGAAATTCTGAACTTCTGTCTCATAATCATCTTTTGATCTGTAACCCAGATGTGTTCAGTATACAGTAGACACAAATTAAATGGCCTTGCCACTCCAACTGTTTTGGAGGGGACTGTATAAAATTAGTTAAAAATGGCAAGCTTTGCTTGTGTTGCCTTAGTGTAGCGCAGTGTGACTCGATAACTAACATGTAGCTGAAGACCGGCAGAGAATTTCCCATCAGCTACTGCCAGTTAGCCTTGCAGGTTGCACTGAGGTTGTACGCTACGAGGGAGCTGCTGCAAAGGAAAAATCTGTTGCTTGGCAAACACTGCTAGCAGTTGCAGTGCAGCCTCTTTTAAATGCCTGTTTATGCTTGTGTGAGAGCTCGGCAATGTTAACTGTTTTTCTCCTGTCATTACTTGTGCTTAATTTTGTAGTAGCCATTATAAGTCAATTTGTGGTGATAAAATGTATCTTTTTTTTTTTTTCCTTCTTCTCACTAGACTGCAGTACATTTCTTGTGCTTCCAGAAGTGTACAGTCTCAATGTGAATGTGTTTGCAGGAAAACATGCAAGGCACTGGCTTCTCTTTCTACGTCTGGTTTGATGGCATACTCGGCCTTGTGAAGAGCCATCTAGAGGACCTGTGGAAGGACGGGTACTGTGTTTTAATGCTGTCTTTGACATCGTGCACTTGTACTGTATTCTAGCTGTATAAATGGAACAAGATTCAGACTGACAGTAGGTTGTTTGATTTAAAATGTGGAAAAACCGTGGGAGCAAGACATAGAACAGACATTATTATTATTAATATTATTATTGTTTAATTCTAGGTTTTATGGGATTCGGATATGGTCAGACATGCACGTTACTCAAGTGCGTTTGTTTTGGAGTGCCCTGAGTGTTACTGTTGCTTTTTCCTGTCAGTTGCATTATGGGATTTGTGAGCAAGGAGAAGGAGAAGAGCCTGCTGAACAACATGCAGGTGGGAACCTTCCTGCTGCGCTTCAGTGAGAGCATAAGGGATGGCGGCATCACCTTCTCCTGGGTGGAGTACTTCCCAGACGGTGAGGCCCGGCACAGGAGGTGTTGCTATTTGACTTGCCTGTGTTTCTTCAGTGCCTTACCCCCCGTCTTCTGGTCCAGGGACTCCAAACGTGCGCACGGTGCAGCCCTTCACCAAGATGGACTTCTCGCAGATACCTTTCGCTGAAATTATTTGCAACTTCCGGTTGATGGAGGCGGAAAATGTTCCAGAAAACCCCCTGAAGTTCCTGTACCCTGACATTTCGGTGGACCAGGCCTTTGGGAAATACTGCAGGGCGAAAAATTCAGGTAAGCTGGTTAGCCTGTGGGTTAGACGGAGATGCACTGTAACATATATTCTAAAGACTAGGCAGCCTGGTGTCTCGGGAATGACTTCAGGGCACAAACACTCATTTCAGCATTGTTATTGGTATTGGAAATTCACTGCAAGCTGGTGCCAGTGTGCAATTCTGATGCCATTGTTCCCACAGAGTGCCAGTGTGCCCTTATGGTGCCAGTGTGTCGTTCTGATGCCATTGTTCCCGCAGAGTGCCAGTGTGCCCTTATGGTGCCAGTGTGTCGTTTTGATGCCATTGTTCCTGCAGAGTGCCAGTGTGCCCTTATGGTGCCAGTGTGTCGTTCTGATGCCATTGTTCCCGCACAGTGCCAGTGTGCCCTTATGGTGCCAGTGTGTCATTCTGATGCCATTGTTCCCGCACAGTGCCAGTGTACCCTTATGGTGCCAGTGTGTCATTCTGATGCCATTGTTCCCGCACAGTGCCAGTGTGTCGTTCTGATGCCATTGTTCCCACACATTGCCAGTGTGCCCTTATGGTGCCAGTGTGTTGTTCTGATGCCATTGTTCCGGCACAGTGCCAATGTGCCCTTATGGTGCCAGTGTGTCGTTCTGATGCCATTGTTCCCGCACAGTGCCAATGTGCCCTTATGGTGCCAGTGTGTCGTTCTGATGCCATTGTTCCCGCACAGTGCCAGTGTGTCCTTATGGTGCCAGTTTGTCGTTCTGATGCCATTATTCCCACAGACTGCCAGTGTGTCCTTATGGTCTCACTTCACATTCAGGTTTTGTAAGCAATATGTAAATATAAACAGAATTTAGTTTTCTGATTTCAGTTTATGTCTTACAGGGGAGAATCCATATATAAAGTACATGAAGACCAAGCTCGTCTTTGTCTCTAAAGAGTAAGTGTGTGTGTTCATGTGTTACTTTTGTTTTGTCTGTGTTACTTAGTGGAGAATCACAGCCAGGGTGGACCAGCGGTTTTATGGCGAGCTATGAGGTGTATACACTAGTGTAATGTATTTCTCCTGCTAATCAGTGGAAATGTATGGGGTGGGATGGTTTGATGTTATTTAAAACAGGAGACCGCTGGTCCTTTGATCAGCCAGCTGGAGCTGACCCTTCATGTAAACCACCATCTGGACAGCGTGGTACTGAGTGTAATCTGATCTTAATCTATGACTTCTTTAGGAACGCTTCTGATGCTAAAACTCCGTTGGGTCCCCTAGACGATGCAGAGAGTGGGTTGCCAGTTAACGGTCTGTGTGCCGAAGACATGGCAGGTGAGTCTGCAGTTCTAAGGGCTGGCCGCTCTATCTGCTGTGGCCATATCTGGCAGCAGCCAATCTGGCAACTCCTTAACTCTTCAGGCCAGCAGTCTGGCCCATGTCTGAGATTTGCTTTCCTCTCTGGGTACAGTCCACCTAGACAGGGTCATTCCATGTTACTCTCGCGAGCGAGCGAGATCATTTTTTACATATTATCTATAGGCCTGGTGGCTCATTGGATAGGACATCAGGCTGAGATGTGGAAGTCCCCTAGTTTGAAGCCCAGCCACCAGGTGTATCCCTAACCAAGACACACTCACACTATGCTAGGTGCTGAAAAATGGCTGGAAAATAATTGTGGGATTAATAAAAAAAAAAAAACATAAAATATAATTCAAAGCAGGGTATTGTCTGTTTTCTTACTACTCTTTAACATGTTAACACACTAGTAATGTGCTGATGGGTCCGGACCAAGCCTGACTTGGTCTGCCTTGCACAGCATGTTTGGCAGGGATGTTTGCCCAGTTTACTGTTTCCTCATTCATGCCCTTATTTCTGCTAACTCTGACTTTTTCCTCTATCTATCTCTCTCTCTCTGTGCGTGCGCGTGTGTGCGTGCGCATGTGCACGTGCGCGTGTGTGTTGCACAAGTTGCGAGGTTCCTTTTGCGTTAAAATCCATTCAGTAACACGTATTGGTGTAAATGCTCATATTGTTGCTTTTAGACAAACGATACCTTGCGAATTCAGAAAGAGATTTGCTGCAGTTTTGTTTCATGGTAAAGGCTGTAGAAAATATATTTTCCATTTCAGGCTTGAGGCACTCTGACCTTTGTGCATGTCTGTCCAATAAAGTTTTAATAGTGAGAATTGCATGTTTCTGTAGGATGTAATGACGTTCAGGTCTTCACGTGAACACTTGAGAAACTGTCTGCTGTCCCTGAAGAGGCTGATGTTGGGTACATTTACCTCCTGTAATGTGGTCCCAGATCCCAGAGTGTGGGCTCAAAGGTGCTTATCACGACCCTTCTACCTGACTATTGCTTTGTTCTCTCCTCTGTCCATTTCAGCTGCCACTGAAGTGTTCTCATCGGCCATAATGGCATGTGACCCGCTGATTTTCGGTGCGGTCGACGATGCCAACAGCTTCCTCGAGACGCCCGAGGACCTACAGCACACACTGCAAGAGATCTTCATAATGCCCTCTTCTGACTTTGTGTCAATGGAGGACCCGCCCTTCCACCATGACCTACTCCTGCACGGCCAAGGCTTCGATGTCCCACTCCTCTCTTGAATGTGGAGGGGCCCGAGTCAGAGTCTGAGCGCTGTAGGCTCAGTGACCTAAAGTTTTTCGTACAAACAATTTTAAAGCCAACGTTGCTGCACTTGCTGTATTTTAGAGCATCAGAAACTGGTAACCAGAAATCTTCATGAAAATTGTCTGGTGCAACATTCAAGCTGTAAGATGCTTTGCATACATAAAATGGCATTAAGATAAGCCATCCTCAAGATGACGAATGTGGCACGTAAAGTGATTTTAAAACACTTTATAGGCGTTTTTCTCTGACTGACAGTCCTGCATTTCTTAGTTGCATGGTGGTCTGTGTGGCGCAGTGCTCTTGTGAGAATGAATCCGATGGCCACCTGGGTAGATTTACTGACGTTCATCTTTATCCTCTATCTGCTTGACAGTGATAATCATGCTCGCATCTTATCCATACATATAGCACAATGGAACAATTACAAAATCCACATACAGTAAATATGTGCTTGAATTTTACATAGAACATCGTCTTAACCGTGTGTCTGCTCCATACACCCACGCTTCAACATTTATGCAGCCATCATCTTCAGTTCGCTTTTCCAGATATTTTATAAAGGACACAGAGCTCAGTTTAGAACATTATGTATGGGCTGGTAGGAGGAGTTGATTTTCAAAAGATATCCAACTGCTTGGATGAAAAAGTCAAGTTTGCACTAGTGGAGAAGGCTTTATATAAAATAATGTGAGATTAGTATCCTTCAGAAGATTTTTGTATGTTCCTGGACAGTCTTGACTTAATTGATATGGATTAATGAAATGTTTCCTTTAGGTCACTGTTATAATTACAATTACATTTTTACAAGGGTCTGCAGCAGTGGGCTGGTATTTAATCTTTCATGCTCTGTTTTATAAGTGTTGCTGACCTAACTTTCTGATACGATGCTTTCGTGTACTGAAGCCCTGTCCGTGATTGTTTCTCTTGTACTGCACCTTATTTGTAAAATCTTTTCTTTATAAATATTAGTCCTTGTTTTTGAGATTACATATTGTTTGTTTTCCTGTAACAAATAAAGTAGCTTTCTCTGTGAGTTGTAGCATGCGTTTCGAGTTCAACTAACAAAACTGCCAACTGTTCCCAACTTCGGTGGTTCAGTCAGTGACCATTAGGGGCTGCTATAGTGTTGGGGATTACGTTTGTCTACTGCTGCTATCTTGCACAAGACGCATGTGACTTATTTCAGAAATGGAAATTTTGTGTGTACAAGAAAGGAAGTATAAAAATGTTGAGCATTGTTGGACATCCCAGAGTATTAATAAATAATCTTTGCGTTTAGTTTTGGTTACCCTGGACAAGGGTTAAAGCATGAACAGATCAGGTCACTGCAGTGTTGAACAGCACCATTGAACCAAATTAACTTTATTTAGAAAATGTAACACAACATTGGACTATTTAAATAGCAAATACAAATGGTGGAAATAAATATAAAACTGAAAGCCAAAATATAGAAATTGTTCAACACTTAACTTTCTTTGGCCTTTTGTCTACCATCCACTTCTTAGCTACACCATTTTAAACTGCCAGGTCCATTCAACTCTTAACCTTCGGCATGGTTTCATTTCCTGAAGTGGCAGGCCAGGTATTGGTTGTTGTAGGAAGTTTCAATTGCAGCCCTGTGCTCTCGATAACTCAGTGCATGTACTTTTTGTTGCTTACATTTTAAGATAGAGAATCACATGAGGTTTTCACCACCTGTAAATGTAAAAAATAAATACTTTTAAATTGTAAATATTAATACTTCAACATTCAACTGAAGTTATTGAACAATGATTTCACTTTGTCCTTAAAAAGAGGAACTGATTGTGCTCCTCTGATAATGCTAAAAAGCAGAAACATAATCGGTGACCTTAAAACACATTCAGTGAAACTGCTACAGTAATACAACGAAATTCCCTCTTAACATACTGATTAGTTTGTAGAGACATTTTTACCATACTAAAGAAAACACAAAGACTGTAACCTTCAGAATGTCCATTTTGGCCCTTTACAGGCTGGGTCCTTATGCAGCTTAAGCTCATACAGTTTGGTTTCTTTGCAGAGGCTTTTGGGAAGGCCTTACTTCGTACAGAGGGCAGTAAACGGTGACACAGCACGGGCGAGCAGGGCCCGGTAAGCTTGATTGAACTGCCGGTTCATGGCAGCGTAGAGTACAGGGTTGATGCAGCTGTTGAGCCAAGTGAGGTTGGCACAGAACATGTGGACAGCCTGGGGGGCGCTGTTGCTGCGGTCCAGGATGTTCAGGAGCAGGAAGGGGACGAAGCAACAGGTGAAACAGACAAAGACCGTGAAGCACATCCGTGTCACACGGGCGAATTCCCCATCGTCGCCGGACTGGGCATCCTGCTTGGGCTGCTGCTTGTCTGTGGCCTTGGTGGGGCTAGGGGTGGGACCAGGTTTGGCGGTGGACCTTGGAGTGCCAAGATCGTCCTGCGGCTTTGCTGGGGGCTGCTTCTTACCTCCTGTGATGGGCTCTGAGGTGGATCCACTAATCTCGGTGCTGTGCGTAGTCGATCCGCTGACAACTCCACTGTCACCCTCGGTGACCTCCTCTCCGTCGGGCTTCCTGCGGGACGAGCGGCGGCTTAGCCTGTACTTCTGCAGGGCGCCGGCGGCCACCCGAACCCGCCGGTAGATGAGGAGGTAGAAGAGGCCCACGCAGCCCAGGCCCAGGAAGAAGTAGATGAAGAGGAGGATGGTGGTGTAGGGGCGCCCGCGGGTGCGGTGGAAGCTGCACGTGCACACCTGCCGAGTGAAGACATAAAAGGGCCAGAGAGGACTGAAGCTAGCCAGACCGAGGGCCCAGGTGGAGAGCAGGAGGAGTACCAGGCCACGCCCAGAAAAGAGCCGCTGGAACAGAGGCCGTCGCGCGATGAGGATGTAGCGGCCCACGGCAATCAGGCACAGCGTTAGGATGGAGACCGAGTTTGAGAGGAAGAGGAGCAGGCCGAAGACCTGACACCACCCGGCTCCACCCCGCCACTCCAGGTGCAGGTAAGAGTCTACGCTGACCGGCTGGAGGATGCTGCAGTACAACAGGTCTGCCGCAGCCAGGTTTACGATGAGGACATTGAAGCTGGTCTGCAGGCGCCGGTCTGTGGCGAACGCCAGCATGGTGAGGATATTTCCCACGGTGCCCACCACGGTCACCATGCACCCCCACAGCACCCCAAAGTAGCGGTACTCCACCACAGAAGGACTGTAGCAGGAGAATGTGCTGTTCTCCAGCCTGTCAGTTGTGTTCATCAGCATTCTGTCGGGGGGGGGGGGGTGTAAAAGGGTGTAAAAGGGTGTAAAAGGGTGTGCACTTTTGTCATGTCACAATTTTACCTGCGGTTACAATTTGTGAGCGTTGTGGCATTTCCTCAAAACGGCCGTACAAGTGCTAGCCTGCGTTAGCTTGCACATAGTTTATGAGACTGCAAGTTTGGCTGTGTTAACGAGTTAACCTTTTCTTATGGATGCAGTCACATGGTTTTGGGCTAAACATACAATCTGTAAGTGAAACATTTTTTCAAACACTTTAGACATGTACTGAAACTAACTGAACAATTTAATATAGGAAGTTTTCTACCAAACCATGTTCTAGGATAATTTAAGGTTCAAGAAAATAGATTGAAACTGAGTGTAATGTGATGTTTTTTGGTCTATCTCAAACTTTGGTTTAATTACATTATTGCTTTTTGTATTGTACCAAAATATACTGACCTTACATTAATGCATTACTATACTCCACATTACGTGTATAATGCTCAATCATATATTATGTCTGTGACTTAGTTTAGCTTATGGGATGGAGATATTTGTAAGAATCAGTGATGGAGCTTCCTCAACTATCCACAGTAAATAATAAAAAGGTAAGTAAATATATAAAGCACATATTTCTTTAACTATCATTCATGATCTCGCTGAATTGATCAGGAAATAAGTGCAGAAGTGCAGTAAATTTGTCAGACATCATTTAGTAGTTTAATAGACATAAGAGAACTTTGGTTTGAATACGGTACATTTAGTCCCTGTTATTCATAATGTGAACCAAACACAGACAGAGTCTCTCCTCCATTATTTCTGAGCTGAATAAAAGGTTTGGTAAAGAGAGTGCTCTGAAATAAGAGATATTTAGAAGACGGGAGTTTACCTTGGTCGTCTCTTTAGATAAAGGCAAGTTGTCCCTATCGCCGTGACAATGGCCAGGGCTGTGTCAGTCTGCTTGATTTTGGAAATCCTTAAAGTGACATCATCGGAAGTGCCTTAGCACATCAGTGCAGGATTTTTTCAGAAGCGTGCTACCTATGTTGCTCAATTTCTCGAGGTTTCAGAAGCGGACACCCATCAGCCCCCAGAGTTGTGGAACTGAGAACAGTTGTGTGCTCAAAGTGGGGGCAGATTCCTCTTCTTTTTTAGTGTTTGGCATGTACTGACATGAAAACTATTTTGCTGACTTTACAATTGTGTTTTTCTTTTACACTGATCTTCATTAAAAGTGTTTTATTTGTAAATTCCACTTGAAAATGTATTTTATACAAGAGATTCTGTTACAGCTGCCTTTGAAATCATGAAGACAAAAACCTAGGTGCACTGAATCAGGCAAACACAAGAGTTCTGGGATTGACAATTATTACCTTGCAATGTTTAGCCAATATACGCCTATATAAATATTTACAGCATTTCAAAATCAATTTGACATTGTGGCATTTAACTATATGTTGTGCTTGCTGGCGCCATGAAACAGATCTATAACAATCTACTGCAGCGTCTAGGGATTTCTATACTTTCTATACTTTTTCTTTTTTAAATTGCTGCAAATTTTTAGAAACATTGAATAAAGCTGGAATTTGGTTCTTGGTATCGGGGATAAAGTTCATTTTAATACATTGATGACAGGTTTGGGTTGTGTTCTACTGCCCAGACCTCAGACAGTGAACATTTGTAAGTATTTCTGTGAGTATTCATGAGTCCATCCATCCATCCATTATCTTAACTGCTTATTCCTGGTGAGGGTCGCGGGGAAGCCTGGAGCCCATCCCAGAGC
>JABJVR010002654.1:0-17058 GCA_025773905.1 Chitala chitala
CAGTTAGCTATACTCTGTTACAGTTAGCTACACTCTGCTGCAGTTAGCTATACTCTGCTGCAGTTAGCTATACTCTGTTACAGTTAGCTACACTCTGCTGCAGTTAGCTATACTCTGTTACAGTTAGCTACACTCTGCTGCAGTTAGCTATACTCTGCTGCAGTTAGCTATACTCTGTTACAGTTAGCTACACTCTGCTGCAGTTAGCTATACTCTGTTACAGTTAGCTACACTCTGCTGCAGTTAGCTATACTCTGCTGCAGTTAGCTATACTCTGCTGTTGCATAGTTTTTTTTTTCTAACTCTTTGTTTGTCATTACAAAAACAGCAAGGATCCTAAAGGAGACAACTAACTGCTACATTAAAACTAATGCAGCATATTATCCACTGTGAATGATTTCTGAACGTGATACCGATGCCTCTGGACCTAAACTGCAATTGAATGTCACAGAAACTGCCGAGCAGAGACACGTCTTGGTTAACTAATAAAAAAATATATTAAATCTCCAGATGCAAGACAATTCATTGCACTTCTGCTCATACAGCTTCTTTCCATTGCTGTTGTATCATACAAATATGCATAATGTGCATCCTGCACTACAGTGCAGTAATTGCTTTGACACAGCATGCAGTCTATTAACTTTTGGTGGGTTACCTATTAAACTTGCATGAGACAGTAATGGGTAATGTAATATGTGCAATATAATTGCCTCGCCACAGTGCCAAATATGGAACTATTTTGTCATGTATCATTACAAAGACAAAAAAGGAACCGCTCTGAAAATATGAGCAGCTTGCATTTTAATTAAGCAGCAGAGATCGCCGTTTGTTGTTTATTTTGTGCTTTCATTCTGTGGGACAGCGTCAGGGTGTGTTCCTAATGGCGGCCACCGATAAGCAAATCTGATGAAGCTGGCCATGCTGTAATGGGTGGATAGGAAATCGATGCCTGTACCCAGAAAACATAGTTATTAATGACAGCTTCATTCCCTTAATTATTATTTTTTTTTTTATGAAGCATTCCTTGGTTACATCTCACATTGTTACAATCAGGGGCGGACATCTCATTGCACTCTTGGGGGGGGGTCAATAAATACAAATATTTCCCAAGAAGCATGCCTGGGGGGGGACACAAATTACACATCTTGGTTTATGGTGACATACTAGGGGGGCAACCCTTTGAGGGGGGGGACATGCCACCCCCCCTTTTCTAAAATTTCTGCCAGGGTTACAGTGTAAGATTTCAGAAGATTTTCTTATTACTGTAATTATTTTGTTTTACCTAATATATTTACTGCAATTTTCAAGGATTTTGTAAAAAAAAAATAAAAAAAAATGTCAAGCAACCATAAATAATTGAGAAATTAGTGGGAGTGCTTAAAAAATGGTTACATATTTTAAGCAATCTGCTTTTGATCTGGCAATAAGTTTACAAAATACATTTGCTTCAGTGCATTTGACTCAGTACAGCCCAAATTATGTCACAGCTAAACATCACATTTTGGCTACAAAAACAACGACGTAGGGTACTCACAATAAAGTAACAAACAAACAAACAAACAGATAAAAACCTGTTACAGCTTTCTAAACTGTTTGTCCAAATAAACATTCTCGTTAATAGGCTATTAATTGGCTCCATTTTTGTAGGGACTTATAGGAACCTTGGCTATTAAATGCAAAGAACACCGCAGAGCAAAACATGGTCCCAGAAGTGTGGTTCTGTGGGACAGCTGATAAGAGGAGCACAGACAGGCCTCAATGTTTAATTGAGCGATAATGGAACTGAAGAACTGTGTCCAGTATTGCAGTGACAAGCCAGTCAAAAAAAAAGCAACAGATTAACAGGTTAACCCCTTTGAGCTAAAATTTATCTCTATAACCTAAGATCACTGACAATGTAATTTTTACGATTATCCCGATTTAGATGAACGTCGTGAGATTAAAATCCTCAGATTGCAAGTGGCTTTTGTTGCAGAGGACAAAGTAACATGAATGCCTGGCTATAAACGCTGATTGTATCAGAAGTTAATAGCCAAAAAGTTGGTTTTTCAGTGAATAAAATGCATATTTTATCAGCTTGGATAGAGAGTGTGTGCATGTGCGTGTGCGTGCGTGTGTGTGTGGGTGTGTGAGTGTGCGCATGCTTCTCATTGAGCGTGTCTGTGTATTTGCATTAGGAGGATGGATGGATATTGTGCTAGAAAAAGCCATTTTGCTTTATTAATATTCTTATAGGGGATTATTGCAAATTGATGCATTGGCACTAGATGCCATAAGATAATTCAGCTAGAGCTGTCAGAGCGGCATCGAAGCAAAAGAAGACGGAAAGCACCATGAAGGCCCGGGTGCACAATGAGGGGTCCAGAATAGATTTGTTTTGATACATTATTTAATAACCCACCAGTCGGAAGACAGACTCAACACTTTAATTATAACTGTAAACAGCATCAAAAGGCCACCAACATCATTTCAGCAATGTTAAACATTTCAAAGGAGTCCTGCTTTCTGGCGCATGCCAGTCCGTTTTCTTGACATGTCTCCACTTTGACGCGCAGTGATTTGAAAAGTGTCCGTCAATGTCGTTTTATTGAACATTGATTGCCCTGGACTATTTTGGCATTGCAGGGGCCTTGATTTGAAAAATGCTCAAAGTAAAACAGAGGCTGGAGATCCGTCCTCCAATCCATCATACCGACGGCACTGTTGTCGTAGATGGACAAGCCGAATCGAGGCATGAAAGAGGTCGCTGTACAGATCTCATTTGTTAGCTTTTATCTCGGCTAACGTGAATCCCTCGAATAAGGACAAAATTCACAGTCGCACAGGGCATGCAGCAAGACTGTTAATGAATATTTTACATTTTTTAATGCTTTATTGCACTTCTGGATTTTGTTGCTGTTAATTAACTGTGATTGACTTTTGGAAAACATTAAACTTTTTTATTGTCTTATTCTAACATGTAATTAGGTCTTTTTAATTTTTTTTTCTTCCTCTTTGTTCTTAATATCCCATATTCTGTTTTTATTTGGATTTTTATTTTTTAGTTTTAAACTTTATGGTGCCTTGGTCTGCAGTTTGCATATTTAACTTGTAATGCATTTTTGAGTGCCTTTAATGTATATAATTTTTTAAGTTTAATATTTGCTGTTATATAATTTTATTATAGTCTACATTCTTCACCTTGACTCGACTGTGCTGTTTTTTTTTCAGTTATTAAAACATTTCAGTTAATTGTATTCTGTTCATACTTTTCATGACAATGGCCTGGTGGCTCAACGGGCAGAACATCAGGCCGTCAACATAATTGCCAGGTGTGTCCTTGAGAAAGAAACTCAAACTCTAGCTCCCCGGGCACAGCATGTAGCTGCCCACTGCTCCCTCCAGGGGGATGTGTAATGTAATGACTTTAGCACTAGTGCCAAGTACTGGTGCTGACACAGATGCAGTTGAAGTCTAAAACTAGGTATGGTAGAGATTTGTACAGGAAGTTTGATGAGGCCAGGGGCATGTCTGGGGCATGGCACTTACTGCCTGAGGAATGGGTGTCAGGTGGCACACACCGATCATAACTCTCCCTGCAGGTTCACCACAGCAGATCTCCTTTCCTTTCATTGCCTTCTGTAGTTCCATCACCAGCGTGAATGACTGTGACTGCCCTTCTTTTCATCTCCGTTGCCATCTTCTTTGTGCTGTCTTTTTCCTGTTCACATTTAGATGTGCTTGTGGTTTCCAGTGTCATTTGTCTGCTTTTTCCTTATTCATTTTTTAAATGTATCAACATACCCAGCCAAATAAGCCCTGGTACTGTATTTTTCTAAATATCTTTACATATTGGTCCGTGCCTTTATCTCATAAAGTGTCTAGTACTAACAGGGAGGCTTTTACATCACACAGGGGTGCATGTCCTGAACTGCCCCTAAATGAATGAATACAAACACATTTGAAGTGGCTTTACACAAAGATAAAATGTAAAACTGTAACAGCATTTGACTGAAGTGCATCTGCAGCACTTTATATTTTTACTATTTTTTTTTTTCGAGGTTGTTGTTTGTGGTTCTCCCACCTCCTTCCGCTGACATGCTGAATCTGGGGTGCGTTTGATTTGCTGCCGAGCCTATGCTGATGCCAAGGAGCTGGCATTACCGAAACGATTACAAATATGAAGCGTGACGGTCTGTCAGTCCAGGACAGGCCCGGCGACTGGTGCTCTCCCAAACCTCAGCCCTTCCTTGACGGACTGCTTTTGGCAGCGATGCATTGCCAGGTTAAGACATGCTGGCTGTGGACATCCCAGGTGGTGAGTCAGTGAGAGCAGGCCCAGTGTGCAACACAGCAAAGGTACAAAGGTGTGTTTGTTCATGATAACTAGGATGTGTTGACCGTTTCTTTTTTTTAAGCACCTGGCGATTTGTATATTTATTGTCTGGTTGGATTTAAGATCGTTTCCCTTTTCTGTGAAAATGATTACATGAAAAAGGTGGCTGTAAACACCATGAACAGATTCCGTTTTTTTTCTATATAGATCTATAGATTCACAGAGTTATAACATTCATGATGTTTTACACATGTTAAGCTTTTTTAAACAGTGTGAAATGCCTACATTTTTTTATTCAGTCGGGGTGGGCCTATTCTTTGAGCGATCAAATTGAAGAAACAACATTTCACACATTCAGTACTTAGTTATACCCCTACACATCTTAATAGGCTGCCAAATATCCTCCCTCTCTCTCTCTCTCTCTCTCTCTCTCTCTCTCTTTCTCGTGTGTGTGTGTGTGTGTGTGTTTTCAGCTGGCTCCTCTGGTATCTTCAGTTAAGACCTGTATTTAAGCTATGACCTTAAGTTTGAGAAACACCGCTATTTAAAGTGTGTAGCTGCTCTCAATACCATTTCATGAAAATGTGCATATTATTGTTATTTAACAAAAGAACAATTAACAGGAAGCACTATACAGGTGATAAGTGTTTTTGGACATGTGATAAAAAGAAAGAGCTTGTGTTTCGTGCCTCAAGGCATTCCTAGTCTCACACTGACAGACTAAGACAACAGCAAAACACGACTGAACATTTTGATCTCATGTTATTCAGTCAGAATTAAATTCCACACCTCATTGGATGTGTTTTCTCACTCTGAGGTATTTAGGGTTTCTCAGGCTGTTGCATTGTTGTGTGCAGATAAGTCCAGGGCATTTATTTTGTGTGATGCTGGTAGTCATCCAACTCCAACAAAGTGCGGAATATTCCTCTTTTGGAAATGTATTTGCACACCTCCGGCGCTGCGTTACATTTCTGAGGCGCTCCAGAAAGAAGATTACCACTCACAGTTAATTTGCTTATTGATGACTCTTCTCAGATCATATAACTTTGTTTCTGTAAAGTATATACTGTTTTTTTTTTTCTTGTTCCTGTCAATTGTGTAATGTGGCCACTGTCGGTTTTGGGCAATTTATTTTACTCAGTGATTCAAAGCCACCCCCTAACCCCCCACACACACATCTTATCCAAATATGTGTTGGCCATGCAATACGTTTCTATTTCCGATGATGATCATGTCATCCCATATGCTGCCATCCCATAAAACTGCTGTCTCCACTCACCGAGGGACACTGTTCTCCAGCCGACATTGTCAACAGCACCAGCATCAGCCCACAGAAGAGAATATATTTATATAAACAGTGTTGCTGTTTAGAGGAAAGCATCAAATTAAGCTTCATTTATCACTTAGAGTTACAGATAAGTATAACACAAGATTTGTCAGTGAAACTAGGCTGATGTCATGTTGATGGCATGCTATAAGAAGTTATCTCATCTGTATCCCTCGAGGAAACCAATTTCTGGCTGGCCACACTCGACGAAGCGACGCCGGTCACACACACCATTCACGCACGCCAGTCACGCACGCCAGTCACGCTGCAATAAAGTGACCATATTGTCATCTCGGATCGGCATCAGTGCAGAGGCTGTGGGGACGAATATCGTCACACATAAAAGATGGCTAATTGGAGATAATATCCACTGCCACACCTCGGGAAACAATGAACCGTCCTTGTCTGATGCATTTTATACTGGTCATGAATTGACTGACAAATATGTGAAAGGCTTCGAGCCCTGATGTTTCATAGGGGTGTGTCTGGGTGTCTGGGGGGGCTTGATCTTCATTTGCAACACTGAACAAAACGTGCCTTCAGAGTACCACATGTCCCCAAGTTAATATATAATTAACTGTGTAAACAGCAGTGGATAAATAAATAATTCTGTGTTTTAAAACAATGCATTGAACACTGAATTCCCATTTTACAAATTCACAACCCAAGAGTTTTCTGGCAACAAAAATTTAGGGGAATAATTTGTTTATTGCATTTTGTTAAATACAGTTACCAGGCCCACTTTTGGCTGTTTCTCCTCTTGCTCCCAGGTGTACTTGGTGTTTTGTGTTTACTGGGATAGCCTCCAGGCTTCACACAACCACCTTGAGAAGAGCAATGAATGAATGAATGAATGAATGAATGAATGAATGAATGAAACCTTTATAGGAAGTTGAGTAATCTCCTATTACATCCACTGTTATTTTCCTCTGTACAGTAAGATACTGCCCATCGTTCATATCTTCATGCTGTACACTTTGAAGTCTTCTTTTCTCTTTTTTTCACCTTTTCCCGTATGAATAAACATTACAATGCCGAAACTCCCCAAGTTCCTTGTGAACATCAGGCAGGATGAGAACAATCGGATAGTGCCCGGGGGATCATGGCAGCATGCACAATAAAGGGGTTGGACTGCATACGAATTATGATCAGGCCTATAACAGAAGATGCACTGCACTGCACAGCAGTACTTCTGACATGTAGTCCCAGGTATTAATGACATGAAACAAGACCCGTTAAAATAGGCCAGTTCTACCAATCTTACTCAAGTTTTATTTGGTGTATCACTTTTTTTTTATCAAAAAGAACCAGCGCAAACTGATGCAAACCCCTTTGCAGATATTTTCAGGAAGGCTTCAAAGACTAGATGATGATAAAAAAAAAAGTTGAAGAAAAACATCTTGAGAACTATTCTGTAATTCTCTTTCTGGTATGCAACTGTAAGTAACTCCAACAGGTTTGGGGTTAAACATCTGGTTTTGAATATCTAGCATTGCCAGGCAGTAACAGGTGACTATGGTTAAGGTAAAGAGGTAACTTGTGTATATCGGCCAAAGCTTAACAGCAATATAGACAGATTCATACCTCACTGAATAAAATACATGATTTTGTTTTTATATGGGCCTGTGATTCATGCTATTTGTTATTGGGCCCTTTTGTTTTCTGTGGTCACAGAATCACCTACAGAGGTGTGAAGCTGGTTACTGTTGGCTGCTGAAGATGGAGAGATGATTGCAGGTTAGCATACTGATGGGGAAATTAAATTAGATGGGCACAGAAGCACAACGGTTTTCATCTTCGGTGGCGATAAACTGTTGGTGCTGAAACCCGCAGCAGAACATACAGAGTCATAGAGCCTCAAGGGCGGTCTGAAACCATCCCACGGCGTTGAGGAGCAGGGCCCAGTCATCCGAATTATAGGCCTTCTGGCACTCTGTGACAGCACGAACATTTTATACTCTCAAAATAGCGTTTGCAACTGTGCCTTTGTTTATCACTGATACGCTTTTGTTACCAAGCAGAGCTTGTTTTTAGACTTTTTATTCAGACGGTGTCAGGTGCTGTTTTGTGCATGCTATTAAAAAGTGTCTTAAAATACAGGACAGGATCAATATCTAGTGCTAAACAGTACCACTTTAATTTAAATGTAATGCCAAGACTTTCAGAAAGGAGAGCTTCATGCCCACAAATAAATTTTGCTGGTGAACAGGTTCAGTTTTCAATGACTGTGAAGTTTATCAGGTTTTTGATTCTTTTTCTTGCTTCCTTGAATTGAAGAACTTAAATATTAACACATCAGCGTCTCAACAATTTTGCCTACATAATAAAACAAAGTGTATTACATTTATTTTCCATACATATAAAATAGATATTTTATGTACAGGGTGATTCAAAATGACTAATCAGATTTCAAATGTTTATATGTGTGAAGTTTACAGAGACACTGATTACTGAAACATTGGCTTACAGAAAGACTTTGAAAATTTGTTACTCACCTGTAGGTGCTCTTTGTCACTTCCTTTGGTGACACGATCACGATCAAGGCAATAAGCTCGTTTGAAATATGATGAATCATTTTGAAACACCCTGTATTTATGCAGAGCCCTATGACTTTCTATAATTGTACAAAATCTGAAGTTTGGTGACATTTACAAGCACATTGCTAATTTGTGTGTGACTGCTACAGAAAAAACAACCTTCAGAGTTTTTCATTCGAGGATAATTAACTGCTAGTTGTTAGGTCAAGAATAGTAGGGGGTGTAGGGTAAATAATTCAAGGTTCTCATTACTACCAAAGACATTGTAATTAATGGACGTGAGAATGTCCCATTGCAGCTTTCAGCAAGGACACACACAATTCTCCCATAATTCAGTGGTGATTCCATTGTTAGTGTGAGGACACTTGGCCTGCAGGGCTTGTCATCAAAGGTGGCACTTGGTAAAGTTAATTTTATTCTCAAAGTTAAAATCACATTCCAAAGACTCCTAATCATGTCATTTTCCTCTTGGAAAACAAAGCTTATCATCGAATTATCCATCTCTACCTCAGACACAGGATGGTTGGCTGAATGTATATAAATTAATTCAATTTAAAAATAAAAAGTGTGTGTGCCATATATATAATGTGTGTGTGTGTGTGTGTGTGTGTGTGTGTGTGTGTGTGTGTAAAATACACATTTTTTTTATAGCATTATTTTCTGATTCATCTTTACAAGGAATCCAAGCGGTCCAGACCAGAGTAAATATGAGTTTCTGTTGAGGCCTCCTGGCTCACCAGGACTCCATATGTGTAATACTTCCTAAGCTGTTGATTCACTTTCTCCTTGTTATATATATAATATATGTTGTATGAGAGGAATTAGGTCAGGTGTGGTTCTGTTACAATCTGTAGTACTGCTGTGCCTCTCTCTCTCACACACACACACACACATACACACACACATTCTCTCTCTCTCTCTCTCTCTCTGGAATGACTCCAGCCTGAGATATCCATGTGTAAGGAGCTGGCCCTCCTCTCCCTGACTTTGCGCCACTCTTTGCCAAATCCCAGAGGAGAGCCACTTGTACGCAGGCCGGAGATGCTGAAATTACACCTTCTGGTCGAGGCTCACATTTCTTACCCATCGCCTTAGGATTCTGAAAGTCTCTGGCTCGTGACAAACACATTTGGGACAAAACGTTCATTCAGAGTATAACACAGTAATAACACCTTTTTATATATTGCTGCTTTTTTTCTTAAAATTTCAAATTCCTTCCCTAAATGGATTTGAGTGTACGCAGACACATAACCATTCAGGTGGTATGTGTCTGTGTAATATCAGAACGACTATGCCTGCCACGTCAGACAAGTTTATATATCAAGAGCATACAGAAATGACAAGCACATGTATGATGAATCAAGAAAGGTCACCAAGGTAACAGCAGACATGGCATATAAAATCAAATTCAGTTCGGCCCCTGCTCTGCATTGTACATAAAAGCTCTAATACATACTAATGTTTTAATAAATCCGCATCCATATTTGTATGATGACGAGGCCAAACCCAATCACTACACAATGGAAGATTCCAGCAACATTTTCCAGGGCCAATCTGATACCCGGTGTTGCCATTGACTCTTTTAGCAGTTTTCACAAAAAGAAGGACTCGAATATCAATTTTCTGCACAAGACTGTGAGATAAAACAATTCAGAAAGTGAAAGGACAAGTAGTTCCACTAAATTGATGGTAATGAGAACTGTGATAACATTTATTAGAAATGAAAAAGGCTTTTGAGGAAGCACAAAACATGAATAAACCGGCAGATTGTTACAGTTGTAAAATCCTCCGCGATGTCTGCAAATTACTGCAGGAAATGAATGTTGGACAAAAGAAATTATGACAGTGACACAAGTATTGCTACAATGATTCAATTGTGATTAATTCTATTAATTTAGCATTGTTATATTTGATAATTATACAGGCCATGCTGGTTTAATAATGTAGTACATTTTGCATTTTACTTGTGGTATCAGACAGTGAGGCACTGACAGGGTCTTCAAGAGCTGTCATAGAACTGTGGCGGTAAAAGCATCGAGGTCAGGGTTAAACCTAAAACCAAAAGTTGAGTCTAAGTTAACCTGGTCATATCTGTGACAGGTTTAAGGATTAAAACTGGAAGGTCTCCTTCTGACATGCAGCCAAAGTGTCAGCAGTGCAGTTTCTGACCTTTAACTAAAAGACCTTCGGAAAGAACTATGCTCACATCCAACAGGGAGGGATTATCACACCCCCAACCCCCCCACCTCCCAATTTACATTGGAGACCCAAGCTTCCTTGAATATATTTGTTTATCTCAGTTTGAAACTCATTATCATTTTATTATTGGTCTCCAGTGTTTTACTTGTGTTTAGTGGATACCACCTAATATATAATTGGGATTTAAAAAATACTTTAATTTTGATGAAACACAAAACACATACACACACACACACACACGCCTGTATTGTGAGTGAAAGGAAAATGAAACCCATTCAGTCTGAACTGAACAAAGCATCTTTAACAAAATAAAATTGATTTTTCTTAGCATCATTTTAGTGAGATTGTGTTTTTAACTATAAAGTAATACTGATACCTTAAAATGATGCTCTGAGGTGGTGGCATGTTGTCCTCGCCTTCTCTTTCAGGGTAGTGACAAGTAGGTGGCCTGGTTTTTGTGGGATGCGATGACTTCTGTGGGTGCATAATGAAAACTGACTGCCGCATGGCAGTACTGTCATAAAGCAGGACCAGGAAGACCAACCAACAATCAATCAAACAAAAGGACATCAAATGGTTAATCTCCTGCACCTAAAAATAGTTCTCAGTGTTGTTAATTGCTCAAGTTATTATCTTGTTAAAATGTTTCTTAGCACTGAATATGGTACGATGCAGAATGCTGTATAGAATCCCATTACTGCTACACCGGTACGGTGGTCCGGGAAAAAATTTCTTTTCTAAACAGAGTCCTCATCCCTTTGTTTGTCAATGATCTGTTTTCAGTTGCTAATAATATGTATTAATCTTGCTTTTCTTCTTTTTTGCTTTTCATTTACTTTGTTCCTTGGTTTGTTGAGCCATGCAGAGCTTTTGTGTAGTCTTATGTTCCTTTGAGTTTGTAATTTTTTCTTTTGCTGTTTATAAACCAAACGCTTTGAACCGCTACCCATTGGGTTCGTTTCCGATTACAACCTGAGAAATACAGCCTGCTTTTAAATGTGGATCTGTGCTGAGCTGTTTACCCAGCGCACAAATTTACACGTCTATCCAACAGGAAACATTTGTGAACTTGTACGATGTGTTTAGAAATGACTAATGAGCGTGACATACATTAGATTGCCGAATAGCAGGCAGACAAGATTACTATAACATAATTTTACATTTATTTCCTTTGTCGTTTACATTTATTTCCTTTGTCGTTTTTTAACACCTCTTCGAAACAAAAATGCACTAAGCTTTACAGCGGAGCTGACCTAAAATATCTAGCGTATACTGCATTTGCATAACAGTGATAGGATGATGGATGCCTGGTTTTCTGAAATGTTTGATCACAAGGCAGAGGTTACACCGGTGACCAGGCAGGGATAAATGTCTGTGCTTAGATTAACAAGCCAAGGTTGCAGTGCCTGGGCATTTCAATTAGGCCTTTTCAAAGGACGTGCCCTAACAGGTTGAACAGCTCACAGGAGAAAAATTACTCTTAAATGAGACTGTCATTTTGATTGGACTCTTAAACAGAGGGAAAGTTTAAACATGATATATATTAACATACATTTTCTTACCTTCATCTCTAGCAAGTGAAAGCACTAGCAAAATCGGTATGAATTCTTATTTTCCGTCAAAAATAACTCCACGTGATTCATTAAAATATTTTTTAATAGCTGAGAATATACAAATACAAAAATATTCTTCTGACTGAAAATATTGTATGTTTTAAGTATGGCTTTCTAATGTATATTAAACAGTAAAAGATAGTTGATGAAGTACCAAAGTTGTAATGGTTATACAGTAAATAACCTTCCATTCGTGTTATATAAAATGTGAACCGGTACCGTTTGAGCAATAAATAGCTTGTGCCATGTTCTCAGCAAACCTGTTTTGCAGGAGACACGTATTTTCCCAGGTGCTGCAACTCTAACACCTGTTCAGTTTGTTTACTGTGTTACCCACGAATACTAGTGCATATTTACAGTAACCATTTAGTCACTTTTGTCAGCTGGGTAGCAGTTGTTCTCTTTTTTGTGGGTTTTCTTCATGTATACAGTTTCCTTATCAGCCACACATATGCTACTTTTTCCTGCTTAAAATAAATACAATAACATGGTAAATGCACACATGTTATAGACATGCTGTATACTTATGTAAATTATTTCACTTGATATAATTCTATTCCTTTCATTGTCATATATATATGTGTGTGTGTGTGTGTGTGTCCATAGGAAGAAATTATTTGTATAAATGTAATGGAGAAACCACTTGCATCCAGTAAAACATTGAGAAATCATTCCTGTTGAAAAAACTTGAAAACACTGATATCATAATGTCATTACAGCTTGGTGTCACTTTCTGAAATGCATTCCTTAAGACTTTTATTTGTGTCTGATAATTAAAGACATGGTCAGGACACAAAAGGTGATCTTTTCATTAAAAGACATGGAAAGTGATGTAAATCAGAAATTCTGCATTGCCACTGAGAGTTTGCATGGATGTTTTAATTCACACAACGGTTCAATTGATCTGAAATCAATTCAGTTACAAGAATTAGCTGTCTACACTGGGAAATATGACAAAATCCTCTATCACTGTTTTTTTTTCCTCTATGTTAGTCATCTGAGATGAGTTTGAGCCAGGTCTTCACTGTGACCTCATTCTACTACGGGCGTAACAGGACAAACAAAAACTACAGTCATAGGATATGTGCGGATCCCAAAGCACTCACTGCAAATTTAATAAAACTTAAGTAGGATCAGATCCTAAATTGTCGTTCCCCCGTCCATCTTCTGAGGTACATGATTACAGAGGAAATCTGCACTCAGTTCTAAAGATTTAAGCGAGATCAGTGGTATGTGATTTGCATAGAGTTCTCAGCTGAACTGACAGGAGGAACATGATCTGGATGATGTGAGACAAGAGAACCAAATATCAAAGGCATGTTCAACGCTGTGTTTATTTAATCCACTTCCTGTTTTTTTCTCTACGAAGCTGTCTTTCTTTAATTGGGGGATTGATTCCAGTGTTCCTCCACATAATTTTACACCTTACCTGTGTATTTCAATGTGTTGATTTTTTTTATGCTAACTCAGAGACCCAGCAGCAAATAAAAACAAGAACTTATTTTATTTCTTCTTTTTTTACAATTTGTAATTTGTACACTTGATACAGATTTCCTACAGGTTTTTTTTTTTTTTTTCAAAATTACACTAATCTTTATAAACTACATTTTGGAACCTATTAATAAGTATATGGACTGCTTTTTTTCACCTTGGATATTACAAGTACTCCAGCGTCTACATTACATAAATATAATGTTCTTGGTGTTGGTATTGCTGTGTTATAGAAATTAAACACCAATTGCTAAAAACAATGTCCAGTTGTTAAGTTTAATTGCCAGGTGAGATAAAACCAGCATTTATTCTCAGCTTCACATTTCTGAAAGTTTATTAATGTTGTTCCTTTACTGTAATAATTTGCAGGGCTTTAATGTGTTAAATTCCAATTTTAAAGCCAATGCAGTTATGTCAGTTCTATTGAAGTCTTTGATGCCCTTAATTATGTAAACAAGCTTTAATAAGTAAACAGGATGAATGCAGTGATATTGGAGCTGATTAAGGCCTCCTGGTCAAAATGTCAGCAGTTTATTTCAAAGTCATGGATCAAAGGCAGTACCTCCCAAATGAATTTGGTGTTAAATCTTCCTGATCATTCAGGCCTAAATAAATGTATTTTATCTCTGTCCTGCCAATCACTGCCAGTGTGTCTTATCTGATTAACTTTCTGTCTGCTATTTTGGACCCTGTGCCTGTGGTGCTGATCCAAATGACAGTGACACAGAAAAACATTTATTGACAACTGAAGCAAAGGCACAAGCAATGAAAGAGTAAACAGGTTTTATAGCATTAGCCATTATTGTTTTTATACGCACAGTCACAGCTGAGCTTAAGTTGTTACAATGCCATGTTTTTGTTTGTGTGTGTGTGTGTGTGTGTGTGTGTGTGTGTGTCTTGCCAAAGTCCTGGATCAACATTAGGCAAACACAGTCCTGACTGGATAAGCAACTACTTAAAATGCATGCATGCATGCAACAAATATTTGAAAAGATTACTTGGCTCTAAAATGTAAAGTTACACTATTATTTGATTCATGTTGTGCCCCATAAAAAAATCACAATTATTAAGCACAAAATGTTTACAGAAGCTCTGTGAGGTAGACTCAATTAACACATATAAAAGCAATAATTTTCTAAATGTTTATAGCCAAGTTTGAATTGGCATGTGTCCTTATGGTTTCCATTATGCTGGCCTCAAGAGCAGCAGCTTAAATCTCTCACCTAGAGGTGAACTAAATGTTCATCATTTTAAATTTTAATTTTGTGTTTTTTCATAATGAACGTGTCCCATACAAGCGTGTGCACTCTTCCATGTGAATGTGTAAAGGTAAGTTAATATATTTAACAAGCTATGGTATCTGGTTGGTTTTCCTCCTTAATGTTTTCTCAGATGCAGAGAAACAGGGGGAGTGTGAGACTCATATGCAGCTCTGTACCAACCTGCCTGTATTTCACCACGTTTTTCATCTGGCTTCCCAAGCAAGCTAACAAACATGCATTTTTTTAAGAAAAAGACAAATCAAAAAATGAAGACCGCTGTTCAGCAAATTCTCACACTTTTGGATTGACTTTGCCCACAACCTGTAAAAACTATTTTCCATTGTTCCTACATGATAGATTATTAGCGGTTGATTTCAAGTTTTTAAACAAATTCTCATTTAAATACCATTACAAACCGTTGCAGACCACCTTGATTAGACTGTTGAGGAGTCGGTCTCAGGTGCCGCTGGGTCAAAATGTTAGTCAGTTTAGCCTAATCACCAACGTGACTTTTGTAGAAGTTTCAGGAATGTGACCTGCCCAAGTCACCATGGTCTGAGGTTTCACTCACTAATGAAAACAGAGTATGTTTTGGTTGCCAGTATTTGGCCTTTATTAATTAAACTCAAAACAGAGCATGTGTCAGCAAAAACAGCGAGTTTTAACTTTGAAAAGAATTTAAGGACAATGAGGGGCATAAGCACAGGGCAGTGAAGCATAGTGCTCACTTAAGAGCTCCCTAAAATATTTAAATAAATGTGCATAAAAGCTTCAAACAGTTATCATTGTCACATACTCCGAATTTGTCATAGGTAATGTCAGTCTATGGGAGACTGTGTTGAAAAACAAAGAAAAATCCGTTTTATTAGTCATAGTTAGAAGCTAAACAAAAAACCTCGACCTTTCTCCGTGAAGCACATCACAAATTCATCAAAAATATTCCATTTTGCAAACAGGCATCAATAAATAAGAAAGGTGTGAAAAATGTAAGGATTGTCACCCTGACCCCAGCCAAGAGTGAGGAATTATGAATGCGATGCTTTCATTTATTTAAGGTACCTGCATACCAAACCGAATTTAGCTCCAGGCAGTTCTTAGGGCTAAAGCTGTTATACTGAAGATAAAAGCCAAAAAGGATACCCTCAGGTTTCTCTGACAAATGAGGTCACATCTTATGATCTTACACCAAAAATTTACAGCAGTCGACAATATGGCACACCTTTTTTGGGGGGAGGGGGGTAAGCCAGATAAATGTTCTATAGTACATTAGCTGTCCTTGTATCCTTGGTTACAACTTTAAAAACATGTATTGCCATAGATACACCATTCACATATACAGTATGTTTTAACTGGTTACCGTTTCAGAAGGATTTTTCATTCTGTAATAACTCCATCTGTTTAGTCTAATAATACACGCTCCAGGGCATTTTCTCCTGCTTTAAGCACTTTTCATAGGTGTTCTCCTGTATGTTAAGCCGAGGAGGTCATGTAGATCACATCCTGTCCTCATTTCAGATTTTCCTGGTATCCCTATCACCACAAGCGCTGAAAACAAAAGGGTCACAGATGCGGCTAGTAATTAAATAGATGAAATCCATCCTAACAGCATCTTGCCCCCCCCCCCTTTTGTACATTATTCCATAAGTCTTCAACTACTCTCTCAGCTGCATTAATTATGATGTAACTGGACCAACAGCGTGAGGCACGACGATTAACCTGGGGCTGTGAAATGGGTTTAATGAGACAAGCAGGACATTTGAGGCGTTCAATCAATTTCTTCCCTGTTTCTCCTGCAAACCATTCTAATGCATCTATAACCTTGTAATGGGTTGCAGTGACACAAGCTTGAACTCATTTAGCATATCACACTTTTCTTATCCTGATCAAGAGGGCCTGAAGACGGTTATTTGCTAGGTGGTGAATCACGGTATCTTTTAAATGTTTGGTAAGTGCTGGATAATTTTTGCCAGTTTATTAGCAGATTAGCTTTATTTCTGTGCCAACTACTGGAATGAAGTGAACAGGCCTTGAATTTATTGTCTGAAGATTAGCAGCACAATGGAATATTAATGAGGACTGTGTTTTATAAATATCGGAAGCTTAGAAGGCCAACACAATAAAATACAAAACACCTTCGATGTTTGCTCTTCGGCATGTTCTCCCTGTACTTGGTGGGTTTTCTCCGGGTTCTCCGGGTTCTCCGGTCTCCTCCCACAGTCCACAGACATGCGGGTTAGGTTGATTGGTGTCTCCAAATTGCCAGTTGTGTGTGTGTGTGTGTGTGTGTGTGTGTGTGTGTGTGTGTGTGTGTGTG
>JABJVR010002655.1:0-17057 GCA_025773905.1 Chitala chitala
CCCCCCCCCCCCCCCCCCCCCCCCCCCCCCCCCCCCCCCCCCCCCCCCCCCCCCCCCCCCCCCCCCCCCCCAGTCTCTGTGTGTCCTTCATATTCTATACTGCTCTAACTCTCTCTCTTCCTCTTCCTCTCTCTGTCCCTCTCTCCCCCCCCTCTCTTTCTGTCCCTATTTCTCTCTCTGTCTGTCTCTCTCTCTCCCTCTCCCTCTCACTCTTTGTTTTGCTGAGCTGGGTGCTGAGTGAGAAAGAGTAAGCTCTCACCTCTGCAAAGAGCCGATAAAGACACATCTGATCCTTTCGTCTTGCACAGTAACCTGAGGTTATGCTCAATCAGTTTGTCGTGTATAGTGTCTGTGAAATATTTACCATTTTCTATTTGCACTCTAAAGTGTGCTTGAAAGAGCATGGCAGCTCATATGCTCAGATGCAAATGTCTGAAAAATGTCTGAAAACACCAGCTTGGTGGAAAAGCCTGAAATGCTGAAAAAAAACTTATTTACAGTTTTTAAAATCACATATTTCCAAAGTCTGTAAAAAACATTTTATATTTATTTTTGTTTATATTTTTATGTATTTGCACTTCCTGACACAAACTTTTGGTGTTGAAGATTTAAGATGGCATTTAAAGCTCAACATGTTCTCCTCCCACAGCCTACCAGAAAGGCCAAGTAACTCCAGTTTGTGTCATCACCACAAGGGCCAAGTAACTCCAGTTAATGTCATCACCACAAGGGCCAAGTAACTCCAGTTAATGTCATCACCACAAGGGCCAAGTAACTCCAGTTAGTGTCATCACCACTAAGATCAAGTAACTCAAGAACGCTGACCAAATATAAACTGTGTTGGGTGGTGTCCATTTCCTGTGCAAAACCCAGTCATGCTGCTAGTCTTTCATGCACACTCCAGCACTCAGTGCAGAGGACAGGCAAACCTCCCCCCCAGGACGTTTTTTATGTTCCTGCTCTGTTGCAGTAACTTCAGAAGACACCCTGCTCCACCCCCAGCCGGCATCCCACTCTACAGATAAAGAATTAGCAAAACCAGAGGAGATGAGTGTGGATTAGTGATCGACACACATGCATGGTACAGTGGAACAGCCTCGTCAACTACATGAAAGAGCTGTGCTGGACAGAGTTGGGCCTGGCAACTTCATCTTCTCTCCTCACTTTCCTTTTCCTTCCCTCATGTGTCCTCTCAAAAAAGTACAAACTACTACTAGCGACTACTACAACTAATGCACAGTATAATTGCAAAAAATGCCTTGGGTTCAATCTTCTGTCACCAATGATGTGTTGAAACTAGCAACCATAATAGAGTGTAAACTCAACTGGAAAGCACAGGGGGCATGTCCCATGTCAAAGGAGCCACCAGAGTGGACAGATCATCTATCAATCAATATCAGAAGTCTGCTGTATAATTACAGGGGATGGCTGGATAGATGTAGAGTGAAACCTCTTCCACGTCCTCGCTTTCAGCTGCCTCTGAGATATTCATTTAATAATGTAGATGCCAGCACTGATATGAGGAAATAAACGGCAATTACATCCATGGGAGGACAAAACAGTCACAATAAGGGGGATGATAATGACTCTAGCGTGTTTAGGGACAGAGTCCCCAGACAGCACTCCGCTCGGTTACTTGTAAAGCTCTATACGACGTTTGCGTGGGCTCACACTGCTGTTTCACTGCTGCCGCCTCTGGCACCTAATACTCGTGCTGCTCCGACTGACCCAGCCTCTGCTAAACGCTCCTTCTAGCTTTTTCACACAGTGCTTCCTGACATTAACTTGTAATTTAAATGGCTAGTGCAGCTTGTGCCAGCATTACTGGTGATGTAGCTCCTTCTGTAACTATGGGTGTTGACATCACAGCTACTTTTATTGTTTTTCCTACTTTTATAATTAACAACTGTTCCTACTGCTAACAGCTCAGCTGGGGGTTGTGTTGTTAGCGATGGACTGTCATGCTGCTACATGTCCTGATCCTCACCATCACTACCCGCTCTGTCCTGATCGTACAGCAGCAGCTTAAGCTCGTTACGGTAGCGCTCCAGCTACACATTCTGTTATTAGGCTTCTGTAACACCTACCTGAGACATCACTAATGCTAAAGCAGTCAGTAATGTTAATTTTGCCACAGTTTCCCCATGACCCACCAGTGCTGCTGTTCCATTTCAGCAGACCAGGTGCATAGGAGAGCAGATGCCCATCAGAAAGCCGTCCAGCTCCATTAGGCACCCACACAACACGCCCAGCCTACGTGTGGAATGAGAGAAGCGAGGGAACGAGGCACAGTACGGCCTCGACTGGCCTACCGTTTTGGTGCCGTTTCTCAGGAGAGTGAAACCGATTTAAAGAGACAGCATGGCAGCTTGGAGAAGAGCAACACACAGAGTGGGGTGAGGGCAGAAAAGGCGTCTGGTCATGACAGTATGGTAGAAAAACACACACAGACACAAACCAACAATATATCTTACTGCAAGGGAACCGAACATCAGTACTCTCACATGCGGAACTTAATTTTCATCAAATCATCTTTAGCTGTTACTGTTCACTTCACCGTCTCTTTTCTTCATATTACTCACTCCCGTTCTCTGGATATACACTTTTTTCTCAAAACACTGTGCCAGACTTGACATTTAAAAGTTTTTTCTTGAAGCCACCATGAAGTCTAAAGTTTACAGTAAGGACATAATGTCTTCAACTGTCTAATCATTGGCTCACATGTAATGCCAGCATTTTAGGACAGAAGGATCTCCAGAGGTGTAGGCAGCAGGATCTCCAGCAGTGTAGGCAGCAGGATGTCCAGAGGTGTAGGCAGCAGGATGTCCAGAGGTGCAGGCAGCAGGATGTCCAGAGGTATAGGCAGCAGGATCTCCAGCGGTGTAGGCAGCAGGATGTCCAGAGGTGTAGGCAGCAGGATGTCCAGCGGTGTAGGCAGCAAGATGTCCAGCGGTGTAGGCAGCAGGATGTCCAGCGGTGTAGGCAGCAGGATGTCCAGAGATGTAGGCAGCAGGATGTCCAGAGGTGTAGGCCGCAGGATATCCAGCGGTGTAGGCAGCAGTGTGCACATGAGCACAGTCATTGAGTTTGTCCATCTTGCCAACAGCACTAAAACAACTGCATGTTCTACAAATTGTATTATTCCATAATTAATGGCCATTATGTAGTGCAGGGTTTGATATGGTAATTACCTGTGCTAATTCAAAACCCCAAGGAGGATCGTCTTGATATGGGTTTATTTGCGTCCTCTGAGTAGGTGTGTGTACGTACATGTCTATTTCTTATGCAACTCAGGGGATTGGCACAGCTTTGCATTAAGAGATGTACACAGATCTGTGACCCCACAATGATCAATGTGGATCTCACACACACACACAGACACACATACACACAGATAAAGTAACAGTTACTTTATCTGTACTTTAAATAGAGATTGGTGATAAAGGAGCGCACAGTCTTATCTAAATCTGCTCCTGCATAAGCCAGTTTCAGCCAACAGCAGTGGTCATTGTGCAGAAAGGCAGCCACAGTGAGGTGTTATGAGGTGCCTAGGGTCCTCCTTTGTGACCCTGCCCCACGCCTCCTCTGGAGCACTCCTTTGGGCTGTCAGTGACACTTCTAATGCTCAACGAACTGAATTATGGACCAACAAAAGGTTATGCTTGGTTTTCTACAAGTCTGCATGTTTGTTTGTGAGATGTATATAAAAAAATCATTAAAGACATGCACTATAAAATAGAGATATCCTTAATATTTTCTTGTGTGTAGCACGTAGATTAGTCTGACACATATTGCTGTGTGGCACTTTTCTTGGGCACTGCATCTGCCAGGACCTGATCAAAGTTACTGTGGTAGATGCATAGGTTATCGTACATCAGTGCACGCTCTTTTTTCATATCTCGGTTTCTTTGTCCAAGCTTTGTATTCAGCGGTTTCCTGCACATCAGTGTCAACATTAACGCATGTCACTTTCATAGTTTGAACTTTAAATCTGATGAGCTGCAGAGCGCTCTATTATAGCTGATTCGGAAACTGGTGTTGCCCCAGCAACCGTATCGTCGGCCCTCTGTGCTCGGTTCAACTGCACCTTGTTACAGCACTAGCCAGTAAGCAATAATAAAAATGTTGTGTTTCTCTGTTAATATTCGTCCCTATCCCCAAAGAAAAAACTGTAGAAAGAGGTGAGAAAATAAACTGACTAAAGCAAACACAGCAGAGCTCTGCAGTGTTTAAATTACTGTACTGTATGGGAAATAGAGCATGCACTGTACAGCACTCAGAATACATGGAATAATCATCACAACAAAATTAATAAGATTACACTTGAAACATCATCAAATATCATATTTTCATACCAGAAAATTAGACACAGACACAGCAGAAAAATCCATGACATTGTATCACACCAGGAGTTAGCCAGCTGATCTGAGGATGGTCTCAGTATGTTCTACAGTGTGATGAATATCCAACTGAGGAATGTCTTATGACAAATAATTATTTGGTTAATTTATTTAAACAAAAAAAGTGAGAAATATTTTAAAATAGGCAACTTGTGGTTTTATATCTCAGATTCTAAGATGTAAAACCATTATAAAATAACTGCTAATTAATTCCACTATAATTACACAGCATTCCAGTCATCATGTATTTGTAAAGAAAAATCAGCTTGTTGTCCGGTGTCAAAAGTAATTTGAAGTGTATTATTGTGCTGGAGACGAGGCTTCATGAGGTGCTTAGGGTCCTCCTTCATGACCCTGATCTAAGTGATCCACTTGCACCTAGATCGGCAGGTAATGGGATTTCCCAACACTATCAAAACCTGAACACAGAAGTTGTCCTCTGGAGCTGTGGAGCAAGGTGATGCCAGAACTGAACATGCTCCAGACTCATCAGCACATGCTCACTGGTGGATGATGAAACTGTGTAATGCTGGTAATGAAGCAGAGTCATCATTCAAAGACACCTGGCAGGACTGAATTTCCAGATTGTTCATAAACAAGCACACAGTGTGCAAGAACAGCCATTGGAACAGCAGGATCGCTTTGTTTTTAAAGGATATAACATCAGTTTGCTCAGGTGGATTGGACAGCCATTTCACTTTGTCCTCCAATATATTTTTTCTTATTAATATATAATCAGCGGGCCATCAACAGGCCTGCTCCAAGCTACTTTCTGTCCTGAATCAAGACTTACATCCCTTCCCACACCCTACGATCTGCAAGAGGAAAGAGACTGGTGGCACCCCTGCTGAGGAATGGTAGACCTAGGTTGTTCTCATCTCAGGTGTCTAAATGGTAGAGTGAATTGCTCCTCGCTCTGAAGATTTCATCGCCTCTGCTCATGTTCTGAAAGTAACTGAAGACTCGTCCCTTCAGGGAACACCTCAGCACTTGAACCTCATCTTCATCAGCTCTGCTTCTCTGCTAATTCCAGTGTTAAAGTGTTGTCTTTATACCTTGAGTTATTACTAATTTAACCTGTTTCCTTATAGGTGATTTAGACTCTGTGTTGCTAAACTGAATCATGTGCTCTTTTGACTATAGGACAACACTTCCTGTTAGCTGGATTCTCAGATACTGTAGACCTCGTTTTTAATATGCACATGTACTCTTACTCATTTGTAAGTCGCTTTGGACAAAGGCGTCTGCTAAATGTATAAATGTACATGTAATAAAGAGTGTTTGGTTCCTGTTCTCTGTTTACTGCATTTTTATTTCAGTATTTGGTTTTAGTCGTTATACATTACATACCACTGTAACTAAAGGTTTTGCCTTGGCCCTTGGGGAAACCTGTTGTTGTAAAAGGCGCTATATAAAAATGAATTGGACTGAAGTGTACTGAATAGGGTGACAGTGGCTTGGCAGGTAGAGCTGTAGCTTCACACCTTTGAACTTCAGCATGGCTTAGTCCCCCTGTGTATATGACATGGGCTTAATCCACTGTTTCCTCCCATATGCACGAAGACATGCGGGTCGTGCAGACTGGGAATATCGAACTGCCCTTAGAGTGTGTATCTGTGTGTGTGCCCTGTGATGGACTGTTGCCCTGTTCAGAGTACTGCCTGATTTGTGTCCCATGCTGTCTGGGACAGTCTCCAAACCATCCAAAATAAAAGCAAAAAGAACCAGTTAGAATATGAATAAATGAATGAACGTGACTGGTCCATTTGTTCATAACCAAACATGGAGAGCAGGAAAACAGAGAGGTCCAGACTCTTCATCACTATCCTTTATTTGATCACATTATGATGAGGCTCCCGTGGACATTAATGTTAATTTCATTTCATGTTGTGCTGGTTGTTCCAGTACTACAGACTACAAAACAGCCCCCCAGAGCTCAGAATAAAGACGGGCTTCATTTGTTATAATTGTAACTACAGCTTATCAAATATCCGAGGATGCCCAGGACCAGCTCCAGGCTCCCGTAACCCCACATAGGATCACTTGTTTGGAAAATGGATGAATGGATGGATGGATGGATGGATGGATAGACAGATGGATATTTTTAGTTAGAATCACGAGTCATGATATAGACAGGAATGCAGGTAACTTGTAAGCAGGTGTGCATGACTGGCTAAAATCAGGAATGCGTAGCTGATACTGTACTAAAGTAGTGCTTTTGGGGAATAAAGTCAAAACCATTTGCAAAGACGCTTCTTTAATGTACCAACCAAACTGACACATATATAGTCATGTTAACCAACTATCCAGGAATCCTACAGTCATAAGACACATTGCTTGTTCCATTATAATAAATAGTTAATTATTAATGTATATAAAATACACATAAAAGAAACATTCATAATAGCAAAACTGCTTTTTATTACTACCAATCCAGCCAGTAAGAACTTTTGGCTTCTGTTTGGTTACCTCAGAATGTGAGGAAGACGCTGCGGCTGAGGAAGATGTCCTCATACATGTACGCACAGTCAGACTTTCCACATTTCGCTTTGGGTGTTTTCATTTCAGGTGGTTAAAAAGATTTGTGTTGCCACTTGTGGCACGAACACCACCTGTGCAAAGCTTCCAAATTACAGGAGATGGAGCCACGTCGGATTTTCTAAACCCAAACCAGTTCCACACAATCATAGAAGCATTTTTGTGAATCAATTCTTCATGCAATGCTGCACACTCCTATTTGACAGCATAGCCGACACTCTATTGGATGCGTGCCGTTTACTTTGTGCAACACGAGTTCAGTATTTAACAGTCTAAGGGTATATAAATATATCAATTGTTTAGTTCAATATCTAGTCATTATGATTAGATCCACAGATATTGACAAAGAAATGATGTATAAAGACAGTGCAAAGATATTATGCAGGCTGAAACTGCTTGTTTTCACATTGAGCTATTTTTGCTGCAGTACTGCTGTAACATGTAACGGTTGTGCAACAGGCACATGCTGGTTTGTTCTGTCATAATTAAGTATAGTGCTGTATCATGATACCCCTAAACTGTGTATCATGGACATAATTGTAATTGGTTATCAACATATCACCCACCGCTACTGTACAACCACACCAACCTGATTACTGCATGCTAATCGCTCTCCCAAGACGCCATGAATGCTAAGGAAGGGGAAATACTGAAACACCACTGCTGCACAAACAGGCCCTACCATGTTCTTTATGCTTGCAATGTCTAACATTTGCAATTTACCCTTTAAGATAAGTGAAGTTTTGGTCTGTTTGTTTGATGCACAAGGCTCTTAGTATAAAGTCTTCATATTATTTAGTTTTTATTAGTTTTTCAGGCTGATTTGGTGCCAAAAGGCTGAGATTGAGAACCTCATTGTTGTCAGGTCAGGACTCCACCTGAGCTGACCCGAATGTAGCATCGTGAACATGGTCTTCACCTAAGGGCTCCTTCAATCTACAGGGATGTACTCCTATTCCTGGCACATGAATAGAATTCATATTGATGCTTGTAGTTAGATAATTTGAGCCTTAGTTTCATACTGTGCCATGTAATTTTAGCATGCCCATGGGAGTTAAGCAGCCAGCTGACTTTGGACTTTAGACACCCAGAAGATTTTTGTCCATACCAGGAGTTTGTGTTTCCTCTCCTCTGTTGTCATCAGGTTTTAACTTTGATGTAAAAAACAATACATAAATAAGATTAATTTTCTTAATATTTTCCTGTAAATTCAATTGAGTTTAATAACCATAGAAGGGATGGCGTGGTGGTTCAGTGGATAACACTGTTACTTCACATCTCCAAGGGGTGCTCATGTATTTTAATCTGGCTCTTAGACTGTGTTTGGAGTTTTCATGTTCTCCCTGTGCATGTGTGGGTTTCCTCCAAGTTCCTCTCAGCGTCCAAAGAAAAGCAGGTCAGGTGGACTATGCCCTGTACAGAGAGCACCCTGCTGTGCACCTTAGGCTGCTTGGGATAGGCTCCGGTCCACCTGTGGCTCTGCACTGGATAAGCGATTGGATAACAGATGGATGGATAGATGGAATGATGGATGGGTGGACGGACCTCAATGAATGCTTGGATGTCATGGTCTCCTACAACGTGAGTTTGTGTGACAGCACGTCAGGACTCGGTGTCCTTGTTTCAAAAATACAATGACTTGTCGTGCTCTCCAGCCCTCTCAAAAGTCATCGGCATGCAGTATTTTTCCACCTATCATAATACTTGGCCGGTTATTTATGGGATGTCATGTTTTACTGATGGTGCTGTGTTATGAGGCACATATCATCACAACAGTATCATGTCTGGCTTTCTATGGTCAGGTTCATAATAGTCACAAACACTTTATCATGGCTGAAACAAGAAAAATACAGACCCTATGTTTCTTTAAGAAATGAGTGCAGAGCAAGGGTAACCCTAGTGCTGGGCAATATTATTATTTGCAAAATTTAAGTAGACAAAATGTGCTCCGTTATACCAACGAGTTCACAATGTGTTTGTAATTTCATGCCAGTGTTAGCTTTTCTTATATGGGCACATGATGTGGTGATTACAGTTTAGGTTAAATTTGGTTTGACTTTTGAGTCTTGCTTCATGTCTAAAGCTGCCACCACTCGCCTTTTCAAACATCATGTGCTTAGCATGGATGTCTTTGAAGTGTGCAAACAGGCTGCTTGTGTTGCCACACATTGCAGCAGCATGCGTCTTGCAGTTTGCACATTACATTGATTTGGTCAATGACAGTATTTTTACATCCAAACCAGGACAAAATGAGAAAGTTGACATGTTGCATTTCATTTCTATATCACCTCCTCCACATGGGTCACTGTCTTGCATTACTAATGGGACCAGAGGTAATGTTCTCATTTTGCCAATGGTGAAAGTTGCAAACTGTTGAGTGAGCTTGTGCCTTCAGAGCAAAGTCAGACATTTTTCTTCCATTTCTCTGTGCCAGGCTGCTGAAACGCCAGTAACTGTTAAACAAATGTCATTGCTTTACTTGATACATGCAGCCGATTGGAAGTCTTTTGTCAGTTCACAACAGCAGTCAACAGTTTAATTAATATTTTATATTGTATTGTATTTTAATGTTTTACATAATGTTTTCTATTATATAATAATTTTTTGTAAAAGGAGTTATTAAACTTTAAATTTGTTGTCCAGCTGTTTTTACACAAATCATGCCCTCCCAATTAAAGCTCTGGGTGAGTTAATTTTTGCACCTTGTCAGTCACACTCTGTATACCCACCTGGATAGGGTGAGTCCCGTGTCAGTCACACTCTGTATACCCACCTGGATAGGGTGAGTCCCGTGTCAGTCACACTCTGTATACCCGCCTGAATAGGGTGAGTCCCGTGTCAGTCACACTCTGTATACCCGCCTGGATAGGGTGAGTCCCGTGTCAGTCACACTCTGTATACCCGCCTGGATAGGGTGAGTCCCATGTCAGTTACACTCTGTATACCTGCCTGGATAGGGTGAGTGTACACGTGACTATGCTTTAAATATGTGTTCTGCCAAAGCAGGTTATCAGTGCAATAAAACTGAAACGTCTTAACTAAATGTTAGATGTAAACAATTATTTTCTAAAAAACAGTAACTGAACTTAAAACCTCAAACAATATATAGGTGATTATACTGTCTCAAAATACATGATTTAAAGTGTAATTTTCACCCTGCTGGTTATTAAAAGGTTTATGACTGCTATTATAAATACTTTTGAGAAGGCTGGGTCTCCCTCCTCCAGCATCTCTGCTGCATCCTGATTCCTGACTGGCAAACAGCTGTGATTCATCGTAGCGTTGCTCCCTGAGAGTTGGGGTAGGGAGCCCCATTTATTACAACACGGACATAACACGGTACACTGCCGGAGGCAACTCCACAGCCTTCCTTGTCTCCAAGTAAACACAGCAAAAAAAGGCTGTGGTTGAAGCTTGGCAACATGGTCTGGAAGCTGCACCTTATGTGCATAAATTAGGTCCACTGGGGAGAATCCAGCTCACCTGTTGAGCTGACAAGCAGGCAGCACTGAAGCAGACAGTGGAACAGCAAAACATTCTGCAGGCCAACATTTGCGACCCTAGACAGGACACGGCTGTCCCACAGCTTCACCCAGAGGGACTTCAAACTTTAAATAATTATTTTGTGGAAAATAAATCTGCCACCAAACACTACTCATTTCATTTCTACATCCATGTTTTGCTCCCTGAAGTGTGGATCAGAACTCATGCAACAAATTTTCATACAATCCCCAAAAATGCATTTTGCCAATATTCTTTACTAGTATTCATAGGAAATTGATGATGGGTTATAAAACAGATGGGGGCAGCATGACCCTGACTCTTAGTATCACAATATATGAGTTGTTTTTTTAATGAAACACAGAGACAGATGGAAAGCAGTTATGAAAGACATAGGTAGAGTCCTCACTGATATAACCATATATACAGATGATGTGTACAATGTCCAAATTCTTGTATCTCTCAATGCATTTAACAAACAGTGTACGACAACATTTGTATGATGCAGTCAGGCTAACCTAACTATGCACCTCTGTCCACACATTCACTCTGTCCACCCATGCACTAACCCACCCCCACAGCAGTTAGGTTGGGATATAAAGGCACATGCACACCCCTCCCCCCAACTGCAGTGTCTCTGCTGAACAGTGAAAGAGGCTCTGATAGCTTCTGTGTCAGACAGAAACCCAGGTGGCTGGAAGTGGGCCATTCAATTAGGGGCAGCAGTGCCTCTAAGCAGGAGAACTGTAGGACTGCACAGTGCAGCACCTCCCCCATACCCTACCCACGTCTGCTCCATGTTCAGAAGGAGATACAGCTGGCTGAAGAGTGCTCACCTCTCAGAGTTGAGAGTGCACAGTAACAGGATATTAGCATATCAAGACTTGACTTTCACAGATCATAAGTGTCTATGGCTTTGTGTCTGTAACCTGTGTGTCCCTGCACTCCTGTAAGCATCACGCTGAGAAACCAGGCAGCCTCAAAGCAGAGGAAGTCGAAGCCCAGGAAAAGTCACGCTCCTACTGTGTCATCAGCGAGACACCACGGTGACGTATAAATGTGCATGGATGAGGCCTGAGGTCAGGGCCGGGCTGACTAGTGCATCACTACACTGTCTGCTGTCATGACAAATTATGTCTCTTACAATGTTGCAAAAACATTCAGAGAGCATTACAAAGTGTAAAACTGTGGTCTCTGGTCAGGTGAGGAGGTCAGTCAATAAGATAATCAGCACAGATTTTCCAGTAACCACTCATGATGTGCAAATGCTGACACCCCCACTTCTAGCTGCGTGCACTGAATAGGAGCACTGTAGACCACATGCCAAGATCACATTTCTGCTTATGGACTCACTGTTTGAATAAAAGTGAAACAAAACTAAATTATCCTATCTGAAGGTGTGACTTTATGGGTGTAGTTTGACTTTCATATTAAACCAAAAACACAAACATTATTATTATTATTATTATTATTATTATGGTATGGTAACGTGGAGCTTCAGCTCAGGTAACAAAGCCCTACAGAGGCTGTGAGGTCCACTCAGAAGATCACAGGCACCAGACTCCCTTCCACTGACAGCATGGTTCACAACAACCAATGAATATTGTGAAGGACACATTCCATCCCCGTCTCTAAGCTGTTCACCCTCCTGGGGTCTGGGAGGAGGTTTTGAATCAGAACAATTATGGCCAGATTCAGGAACAGTTTCTACCGTCACGTAGTCTGAATCATAGACAGTTAATCCAGTGTAGCTCTGGCACCTGTACTTTACCATTACTGTGTACTGGGGCTCCCTGGTCTCTAAATGCACTCGTCTTATTTTTCGTACTGTGCTTGTGTTTTATATCGTCTGCTTTGTGGGTTGCGCTGAACAAGCAGTCATTCTGATACACGAGCTACAAATGGCCAAGAGTCTTGATGTGTCATATATATATAATTACCTTTATGCAGAATAATAAACAAATATATCCTCAACTGGTTAAAGACACAAAATTATTTCATCTTAAAATAGCTATGGACAAAATTAAACATTTACATGAGGGAGAAGCTTTAGTATTACACACTAGTCTATAGTATCCAGCTGAAATACATTTCTCCATATGGGGAAAATAAAGGCATGCTGATTGTATTAAAATATCAAATGCAACAGAAAGATAATACAAAAAAGTTCATTGCACTAATTTGTACTGACTAATAATATATAATTTCAAAGACCAATAAAGATATGTCAAAATTTGCCTTTTATGAGAGATGTATCAGTGACTCTCTTAACCCATGGGTTGTTCTGTAACAACAGAATATTTAAATATATCAGTATAAAAATATTCAGGTTATTTACTGTAAAATTCTTTACTGAGCTTAATTCACCCCTCAAAAACTCCATGCTTCATGTTACCCTGTCGCATGTGTGTATTTTCCAACATTTTGATTTATAAAAAAGGAGACAGTTTACATGCGTACCACAATAGTTGTCCTGTTTATAAACAAATAAACTGAGCATAAATAACCTCTTTAGTGTCTCATGTCTTACACTGAAGTAATTCAGCAAACATTCCACACTGGTTTAGTGCTGAAAATAAGGAGAAAACGATCCCTTACTTAACAAACCACAAAAAAGCATCACATGCACAGTAAACAGAGTCATCCACAAATCAAATCAGAAATTCTCAGCCATAATCTTCAAATAAATAAATTTCATATGTACACAGGACTAGAAGAGTGCCATTTTCTGTATTCATATACGGTGAACTGCGACCTTATTGAACTGGACTCTAAATATAGCTGTTTACTAGTCAAAATTTTTGAAACTCTCCTCATACACAGCCAAAGCATATTTTCAGTACTGTTTTTTTGTGCATTCTTTTATCAAGCGATAAATCAGTAAATAAATAAATATAGCATTAAGAACTCGATCACAGAATTAAAGGTGTTGGTAAGTTCTAGTCAGTAAGATGGGTTTTCTGACTAACACTCATGGTCAACTTTTGGTAAAGGTCACAGCCAAAGGTCAGAGTATCTGTGTGCATATCCAAAAACAGCACTGCAATGCTACCGCAATGTAGTGATCAGTCAGTGACAGTGTGTTGGTGGTGCCTTACTGATCTCCTGGTGGGCAGTTGATTACAGAGAATCTGGGAAATCTCATTCTCAGAACATCTTAGCTGGACGACGTGTGTGTGTGTGTGTGTGTGTGTGTGTGTGTGTGTGTGTGTGTGTGTGTGTGCGTGCGTGCGTGCGTGCGTGCGTGTGTGCATGCGTGCGCTGGCATGATGTCACACATATGTCTCTAAGCTCAGTCCACAAAGAAAGTTAACTGCAGACAGGGCTCCAGCATAGACCTCAAAGTCACACTGGAAATCCCCCCCACCTCCACCACAACACAACGTGAGCATCCTGCAAGAGATGCGGCATGCAGACCAAGCTGCACAGTGCAGGTGCAGAGGAACAATGCACATTAAAACACACACCCACACACATCTGCAGATACGAACAACACAAATAGGTACACACAGATGGCCAGGGACAGATATGGTACAGATTTAGTATGGACATACACGATACTATAGACTATATAGGCAAACATCACATAGACGTGCCAACACAGACACTCTTCAGAGGCATAAAAGCCACAGCTGTGTAAATATACAGAAATATAGACATACAGCCAAAGGATCCACAGATACAGTTACAAAAAGATGTGTTGTATGTTTGGCACATGTGTATGTGAATATATTGTGTATGAACAGTAGAGTCTTGCCCATTCAAAGTGTAGACACATAATCCTTTAGATTTATTTGGGCTGTATGAACTTTGACTGCATTATTTAAAATAGATCTTTACTTGGTAATAAAGCTGCAACACAATATAGAAATTATTTAGATAAAGTAATTTCTTATTTAAATAAAAAATGGTTAGCGTGATAATTGGTCTGAGTGGTCATGCCCCCCCGTTCTCCCGCCCCCTCGTTCTCCTTTTTCATTGTTACCCCATCTGTTATTGCCTAGTGTTTTCACCTGTGTTGTGTTTCCTATTCTTCACTTTTTAGGGCTGGTACTTCCACTGTCTTGGCATGTTACCTTCCACACTCTGTTCCTCCCTTGTTCATCTTTTTAGTGTTTGTGCCCCAGTGTTTTTTAGTTTGCCTTTCTTTGTTGGTTTTTTGTTCTTTGTTCAATAAAATGTCTCTGCATATAGACCTTACTCCGCCTTGCCTTGTTCTGCTCTGCTTGCCAGCCATGACAGTTAAAACAAGAGTGCATTAGGTAAACATATCTCACCTAAACAACCTACTCATTTCTAACTTTTAAGTACAGGGATTCCCCGGACTTTATCCTTCTGGCTCTAGTTCAAGTGTCAAAGGCGTTCTACATGTGTTTGGCGCCTTGAGTGCGATCCCTGGATACCGTCTGTGGCTCCCCGGTCCCACAGCATCGCCTCACTTAGCACGACCAGCAAGTGACTGACTTTATCACAGGATCTCAGTGCAAACGCTCGACAAGTAGTGAGTGGCGCTAACGAGGACACCAAAGCGCTACTCTCAGCTGTGAGTGACACTCAGAGTATACCGGCTTTTTAAAAACTGCACGCTTTGCTCACACTCACAGTGCTTCAGATGTTTCAGAAATAGAAGAAATATGTTTATACAAAAAAAGAGGCAAAAGATGTGTATGCCACTCTTTGAAATGCTAATAAAGGTGGTTCCCAGCTAAACCTTTGGAAAACACTGTAAACTCCATAATAAATATGTGTACTGTGCATTTTACACAGTACACCAGGTATTTCAGCACACACTTTGTTCCAAAACATTATCTTTTGCTGAAAATCGATATTCCATTAAGTTATAGTCCCTGTTGTTTTGGGAATACACATTCGATATATAGTAAAACCACGCGACCCTCAATTGGATAAGGTAGTACATCGAATGGATGGATGGATGGATGGTATATACTAAAACGTAAGTGCTGTGTATGACACACGACATGATACAACTTACGACGTTTTGGCTCAGCATGTTACGTTGGTGGCCTGCATATTCAAGGCTGTTGGTTGGACTTCTGCATTGGCTCTATATGTTTAGACGTGTGTGTTTATCGTGCCTGTATGGGTTTTCTCAGCATTTCTGAAAGCCCAGAGACATGCATTCCTGCTGAACTGATGATCTATATTGTCCCCTACAGTGAAAGTATATAGGGCTAAGAGTGCCTTGTGTTGTGCTGTCACTCCAGTCACTGTGTACCCTGCCCTGTAACATGGTTAGGCTCCAGTCACTGTGTACCCTGCCCTGTAACATGGTTAGGTTCCAGACCCTCAGGAGCTGACTTCAGAAACACTAAATTTTGAAATGACCTCTTGGACTGCATTCCTATCCAAGTTGAAAAGAACACCTTGTAAATATTTCTCTTTTTCTACACACCTTAAAAGCCAGGCCAATTGAGAGAGCTCTTGTAGAAGATTGAAGTAAATAAGAGTTGGGGAAAGCAGTTTAACACTGAAAACACTCAACCACAAAAAACAGTCACCAACTGACGTCAAATCAGAAGACATCAATAAAACTATATTTTGTGTACAGCATAATGCCGTTGTACAGGCCATGAAAGCCATTTAAACATATCTGGGTGGACATCACAAATGTTAAGAACTCAACCAATGACAGACTCATTTGCTAGCAATGTTACTGTATATTTGTCAATGCTCTGCCATGCCCATTTGCTAGGCAATACTTTATCCAACAATTACTATTCCCTTTGGCCATTTTAAATGTAAACCTTTTACAAATGGCAATCATTTTAGTCCATGTCTGCATATAGCTTTAACAACTAGATACTAACCATAGGTAGGTAATTCAAAAGAAGGCAATAGCCGTAAGCCCTTACGTATATCAGTGCTAATTTCTCTGATTCCCTTAACCAACACTGGATGTAACATTTAAGGGATCTACAGGAAAAAATAATGGTACCACAAAAATAACAGAAATAATTACAGTGGTAGTTAAAGGTACAGTATTACAGAGAGGAACCTTCAAGTTAAAACACCAAAGGGCCCACTGGGATTTTATTTAGTCTGGCCTACAGCCATGGTGAACAAAAACGCATCTTTTCAGATCAAAAAGTAGAGAGGTGGATAACAGACTGCTACAGTATTTTTTGTAATACTTTAAAAGTGATGCTGTACCTAAACATCACATGAATATTCATTTAATCTCCACTCTGAAAATCTGACCGACCATTTGCCACTGTGTTAATTTCACTCTCCAGATAAATGAGCACCCTTTTGCCACACACCTTTGTTCTTGGCAAATTATGCAGCATGAGTGCGTTATTCGCACGACGCTGTTAGTACTACCTGCAATACTGTAACGCGTAGCGGAGGCTTCGCGGGTACGAGCCCGGACTCCACCTCCGCCAGCTACATCGTTCTCCATGCTTACTCCACGTTTCCATTACTCTCAGTACAGTTATTATGCAACGTAAAGCACAACGCCCATCTAACCAATAGCTTTGACCAGCTCGTTAATCCTAGTGCGTTAATCCCAGTTTGTCCCTGATTCGTTTATCCCTCTGTTGTATAGTTGGCAAAGAAATCTTCACTCACACACACACACACACACACACACACACA
>JABJVR010002656.1:0-17053 GCA_025773905.1 Chitala chitala
TGGGATGGGCTCCAGGTTTCCCCGCGACCCTCACCAGGAATAAGCGGTTAAGATAATGGATGGATGGATGGATGGTAACAGATTTTATAATTTTTTTTTTTTCCAGACAGGGTAGTAGTGAGTGCACCTATTTTACATTTCTTCATCTTACTGTTTGCAAATTTGTCTTTAATTTCTTCCATCACTTACTAAGTAAGTAGTGTTGTAATTTCAAACCACAAATTTTGATAAATTCTCTCTCACTTAACTTCACTTATCCAGTTTAGGGTCACGGTGGCGGAGGAAGAGAAGAGACACCCAGACACCTCTGTCCCTAGCAACTTGTTTCAGCTCCTCCTGGGGGATCCCCAGCTGTTCCCAGGCCAGCTGATAGATATAATCCCTTCGGCGTGTCCTGGGTCAGCCTCGAAGCCTCTGCCCAACAGACCATGCCTGGTAGATCTCCAATGGAAGTCTCCCAGAGGAGATCCTTGTCAGGTGTCCAAACCACCTCAGCTGGCTCCTTTTAATGTGGAGGACTAGCTCTACTTTGAGCCCCTCCCGAACCTTCGAGCTCCTCACCCGATTCTGGAGAGTAAGCCCAGCCTCTCCACAAAGGAAGCTCATTTCGGCCTCTTGTAGTCGCGATCGTGTTCTTTCGGTCATTACCCAAGTGTTATGACCATAGGTGAGAGTAGAGACATAGACCAACAGGTAAACCGCAAGCATCGTCTTGTGGATCAGCTCCCTCTTCACCAATAAGGTCTGGTAAAAAGTATTTGCTTGGGTCTGCCAGGCCAGTCTGATAGCGTCCCCCACCATCTGAGCCAACTCACCACCAGATGGTGATCAGTTGACAGCTCTGCTCCTCTCTTCACCTGAGTGTCCAAAACATATGGCCTCAGATCAGACAAAACTACTACAAAGTCAATCATTGACGTTTGGCTGAAGGCATTCTGGTACCAAGTACATTTATGAACTTCCTTGTGTTCGAACATAGTGTTTGTTATGGACAAATCGTGGCTTGCACAGAAGTCCAACAAGAACTCACTGCTCAGGTTTAGATCAGGCAGGCCGTTCCTCCCAATCACTCCCCTCCAGGTTTCCCAGGATGGATACTTGTATAGATGGATGGATGCTGGACACATAGATGATAAACATGCACACAGTAGAATTTTTACAAAATCGTAAAAGCAATTTTCAAATTAAATGGAAGACCAAAGGCAAAAAAACCATTAAAGTAAAAAGTAATTATTGGAATTCGTGGTTTCCCAAAAAAGGCACAGACCTTAGAGCTAGGTAAAGGTAAAGCAAAGTTTTATTCAAAAACATACATTCAGCCACTCATATTTCATACCCTGCTTATGATGTTTAACCATCCATCCACTTTCTGCTGCTTATCTGGGGCTGGGTCGTGGGGGCAGCAGTCTAAGAAGAGACCCCCAGACTTCCCTCTCCCCAGACACCTCCTCTAGCTCTTCCAGGGGGATGCCGAGGCATTCCCAGGCCAGTCGGGAGACCAGTTACATCACATTTGACCAATTGCATTTTGTTCTCCCGTTATGATGTTCAACCAATCACATTTGCACACATCCGCAGACCATCTTTTGTCAAAATTGTCTAACAATCGCAATTAGCTCTGGTTATTTGCCACTGTTGTCTTCAATCTTTATTTCATCATACTCCTGTTTCTTCGACCTTGAAGTACTGGCAGTGTGGTGGTCTTGACACAAAGTTCTTCCAGCAAAGCACAGAGGCCTACAGAGCCCTGAAAATGATTATACAGAGACCTAAGATAAAAAGTGGTTATACAACTTTTCATATAAAGTTATGTATGTAGTTTATGATTACATATCCTATGATTATATACGTAAATATACATGTATATGTATTATATAATTCCTGTCTTCATTCTGGTTAAATACATGCAAAAATCACCAATATATATTCCATCCATCCATCCATTTGCTTTACTGCCTTATCCAGTTCAGGGTCAGGGGGAAGCCTGGAGCCCAACCTAGATGGCACAGGGTGCAGGGGACACCCAGGGTGGGGCGCTAACCCACCACACACAAATATACAATGAAATTTCATTTTACATCTTCCTGAATGGTGCATTAAGTAGATAATGCAATAATAAAAAACCTGTATACACAATAGATAAAAAAAGGCTGAAATGGGAAACAGTAAGAACATATATAGTCATGATATTGCAGAGATATATTGCATATAGAACTGTAATGAGAAAGTCTGTATTACACTTAAAAACATATATTCCTCAGTGTGGCCACATGGTTATGTCATGACTGATTCAAACTCACCACCACACCAGGGTAAAAACTGTTCTCCGGTCAAACTGTGTGGCTTTTATTGTCCTATAGCGCCTCCCAGAAAGCAGAAAGGTAAACACATAGTGACCGGGGTGTACAGCGTTCTTCACCCTGTCTGATGCTCTGTTCATACAATTGTTGTAGGTAATGTTTTTCAAGGTTAATGGTTAACTGGCTACCAGTGATTTTCTGAGCTGCTTTCATATTCTTTGAAGGGACTTTCTTTCTTTAGCAGTACTACTGCTGCAACAAACACTGAAGGCATATATGAGCACACTGTCTATTGCACAGGAGTAGAATGATACTAATAACTTTAGTCTCTCTTTGTTAATTGAAACTCTTTGGTAATTGAAAGTGGCTCAATTGGCTGCAGTCTGTGCTTTCTGATAGCCACAAGGTCTTTTGTTTTCTTCATATGAAGATCCAGGTTGTTTAAAGCAGACCATTGAGCAGCACTCTGGACCTCCTCTCATCATTGTTCTTAGTGAGGCCAATGACAGCTGTGTCATCTGAGAGTTAATGACAACAGTATAGTGTGGGAGGACAGGCAGTCATGAGTGTATATCAGGGCTGGGCAGTCACAGTGCTGGGGGCTGTGCAGTCACAGTGCTGGAGGGCTGCAGTGGGTTTCTGTTTCAGCCAGTTCATTCATTTTAATTTGATACTAAACCTTAGATATCAGTTACATCATTAGGTATCCTCATTCTTCTTGATCATTTGTGTCTGTCTGCTCAAGTGTCTTAATTTATGGAGAAAATAAGTTAAACTGAAGGAAGGTAAGAGGTGCCAATGACACAGAATGCTTAATCAGGATACTTAAGTAATTATTCATAAGAAATGGATTAAAGTATACTGTAATTGTTAAATAATATGAAAAATGTCAATAATGTTTAATTGACATTGAGGTTCAATTAAAAGTAGAAATTGTTGTAAACAAAAACCTGATTTCCCACCCATGGTGTAGAGGAGAGGACACTACACAACTAACTAACTGCAGACAGATATAAATCAGATCAGGAAGAATGCAGAGAACAAACTATATAATTAACATTTAATTAAGATAGTGGTCATATTTAAATTAACTAATTGGTTGGAAGAAAAACTGCATCCATGGGGTCCCCCAGGACAGGAATTGAAAAGAGAACCCCTGGTCTAGATGATTCAGCATTGTGTGAAGTAAAGCAGAGACAGAGACCTTCATAGCTCTACTGGGATGATATGCATGTTGATGACGGTGCATAAAGGGTGAAGGGCAGGACTGGATTTTAACTTTAGTGTTGTCTCAAACAGAATTATAGTGTATGCTCTTTTGCAGTAAATGTTAAAATTTGAAGTCCTAATTTCTGCAGACATTACATACACCAACACAATGCGTTCATTAACAGAACTTTGCACAATATGTACATTCACTATCTCAGCCTGATTTTGCACACTGGTCTTTTTGACTTAACTATTTAACATATGTATTGCATTGTTTTATAAAATTTTTATATATCTATAATCTGTTTGTAGTATTTTCTACCCTTTCAACCTCTCCAGATAGTTTTTGCACCACATTACCACAACAAATTCCTTGCATATGAAAACGAACTTGGCAATAAACCTGATTCTGATTCTCATCCTGAGTCTAAAACGTATAGATGAGGAAATGCTTTGATCATTAGTTTAAATTCTTCTGAATTACAAAAATAAACCAAACACAAAAGGTAAATAGTAGTGTGTTGTACTGCTGTAAATCTGTTTACTCTTAAAAGATCATAAATATAGCTGGAAATACTCAGTGATACAACGTCTGTTTCCTCATAGTGAAATACAGTACCTAAAAAGTAAGGAAAACCACAGTATTCCTACACTTACCAGAAGGGGTCAGTATAAGATGCTAAAAACGCTGGCAGTCAAAAAGAATTACAAAAAATGCACGTGCTGACTGTACTGTTGATGTTTGATAAAATGACCGCAGAATGACTATGCTGCACTTAACGTAAAGAAATTAGTTGTATATTGTCTATAGCTAAAAGACGTGATTTCCATTGAGCGGGAATGTGTTGTATAAGAAGGAGTGGTCTGTATGCTCAAACGTCACAAAAAATTCTTGCAATAAACGGTGAGTGGAAGTGTACTTAATACACAGTCTGCAACAAATTGGGCTGCAGAAAGGATTCACGGCGAGCAGTTACTTTAAAAAAAAAAGCCATTGAGCAATTCGTTTTGACTGTATATAAAATCTATATTATAGAAAAGGGAAAAATTACTTTAAATGCCAACCACTCTGGTAGCACAGAATATAAGATTATAATTTTTAATACTGAAAACATTTGCAATACTCCGATTTCTGTTCTGACGAGGCAGCTGGTGGTGGACCAATAGAACGTGGCTGTTTACAAAAAGTGGCGCAGACAGAAATAGTTGCAACACTGAGAGATCAGGCCAAGGAGTTTCATACGGCCTCTTACCTGCACCAAGTCTCTGCACCTGGTCCTCTGGGCTCACGACTCTCCAGGGCTCAGGAGACAGAAGCGGGCGCTTTATCTACTGCTTTTGATTATGATCCCCGGGGAGAACACCTGGGGCAGGCAGACACAGCACCCCTGCAGTGGGACACACCACACACTCTGCAGGCTCACAGGCGTGTTGCTGACTGTGGCACATTTTTAAACAACCTACCCACTAAATTACTTCCTTCTTTTTAGTGGCAGACTTATTGCTTCCAAGGTCATGATGTGGATGCACTGCTAAGACCTGAGACCAAGCAGCTTTAATCAGCAGCCAGGCACGTTTTCACTTGTGTCTTTGATCACTTGTGTTTATCTAGAATTTCAAATTTATTGTCATGCGGAAAACAAGATGCAATGAAGTTCGTATTTGCACGAATGCTTCTAAGGTTCAATAACAGACGCAGACACACAGTATAACACAACAAAATCGTTGAAGCTGACAAAAAAGTTAGATACTGCCAAGGGAACCGTGTAAATACACAGGCATTGTTAGACAATACGAAATAATACAAATATATTACATGAACAATAGAAACTGAGCAGGTGTGGGCCTGGTGGCTCAATGGCTAGAACATGAGGCTGGGTTGCAGGAGTCTCCTGGTTTGAATCCCAGCCCAGCCACCGGGTGTGTCCTTGAGCAACACACCCAGCGCTAGCTCATTGTAACATGTCTGTAAAATGCTATAAGTCATTTTGGATAAAAATGTCTGCTAAATTCATAAATGTAAATGACCATTATTTAAACAGGGATTGATCATTAGAGTGAACCGTACATTGTTGTTGTGAGAAGGACCATCTTTAGGTTGGTTCTGTTTGCAGTTGAGTCTTTGTGTTTTGCTATTCAGTTGCCACACAAACTGTGGTGCCTTTTTATTGATTTTCTGACCTGTGTAATTCAGGTTTGGTTCCAGAGAACGTGAATGAAACTCAGAAAAGTTGCTGTAGATGATGTGGTGGTCATTGACCTTCTTCCTGAAGTCTGTGACTTCTGTACTTTCCACCTGGAGAGGTAGTGTCATGTTTATGGTAATTGGAACGTAAGCAGGGATGGAGCAGCATTCCATCCTGGCATTGTCAATGTTTTTTCCATACATAAAAGATAAATCTTTGACCACAACTTTTAATCCAGCTTTTCTCCTATTCACACCTGTGTGATATTGCATTGTTTTGTAACCCTTACTGACACAAGAAAATTCAATATTTTTCAATTTTCACTTTTTTTTTAGTATTGCTCCATATAATATCACTTTTTTCCTTAGCAGTGACAAACAGTGTTTTGGACACAGGTGAAATAACCTTCCATAAGGTCGATGAAGATTCAAGCACAGACCCCAAAACTTTAATTCAAAAGGACAGTAAATAGTGCCCCAAATGCAATCCAAAACCAGTAGTCTTAAATCCAAGCAAAAGGTCCAATATTCTGAAAACGGCATTCATGACAAAAAGAATGTTGGGAAAAAGTGCTAAATGTGATGATAGTCTGATGCTGCAGGATGAGGCGAACTGACAGAAAAGTTCTGAAAGGACACGACACAAAAACCCAGATGACCTCTTGGAATTAAACATATGCGCAATAATAGCTCACAGTGCCTAGGCAGATGAATAAGTCAGAATTTATTTGCAGATGATACTGACTGCCTGGAGTTTAGGATCTGCAGCTTCTGGATAAACTATAACGGACTGATTCTGTCCAGTTTGGCTCTGCTGAGCCCTGTATGGCTCCTCACAGTGCTGAAGGGCAGGTCGGTCGAATGCATATGCATGTGTTCTGCACATGTCTTGTGACAAAATTAAATGAAATTTCACTTACCAATTGCTGAAAAATATTGAAAATAGTTATTGAGAAGGAGACCCCATATAAATCAGCCAGACACCCTGTGCATCTCTGAATATTGACTCTTCCAGTGAATAATATACCTTCCAAGTGATAAAAGACTCCTATTTAGAGGCAGAAGAGGGCAATGATGAAGAACGTTGTTAGAAGAGACAGCTGGCGTCTGTTAGTCTAAATTACAGCGAGCAGGTGTTAATTTCTTTTTTGCTGTGCCTCGGAGCAATTAAATCTGACACTCTTGCAGTCATTATTTTATACATTTTTGGCATTTTTTACGCTGTTGTAGTGTAGTCTTTAGTGTGGATATGGATTTATTTGGTTGACTTCATTGGGAAGACACATGACAAGTGCAATATTTTAAAAGGAATGGGTGGCGGAGGATGAGTTCCCATCCTCCTGCCTGTGCTCCATCTGATCTGCTGCTCCATACATGCTCACATGCCAGTATGGGTATATTGTCTTCATGTCGCTGCCCTCCCCCCAAATCCCTGTGGCAGAAGTTCACTGTAATTTGTCTAGGATTTCACAGATGCTTTGATTCTGTTTGATTCATACATACCACAGAGCAAAGAAAACACTCAGTGGCTGCTGTCAAGCTCTATTTTTTCCAGGAAATAAAGAAAGTGAGTGAGGCTGGAGCAGGTCGAAGACAAACTTGACACACTGGAAGACACTGGATCCGAGACGTGCTCGGCAGACAGCGCCGGACACGTGGGCGACAGCAACTGAGTGGTACAAAAGGGAAAAACGAGAACGTGATCATTTTGGTGATCAGGTGTTACCACAACAATACCATTCTCAAGTTGGAAGGAAGGCACCCAACCCAAGTGCAATTTTCCGGGAGGTAATTTGACTCAGCCGACGTAAACCTAAAATGTTCCATATATGTGGCTCAGTAGGTAGAACATCAGGCTGGGATGTAGGAGTCTCCTGGTTTAGATCCTAGGCCAGCTGCCAGGTTTGTCCTTGAGCAAGACCCTCAGTGATGTTGTAAGTCACTTTGGATAAAAGTGCCTGCTGAATGAATAATAATAATATACAGCCACTCAAAGAATGATGAATCAAAATATTATAACAAAGTCACATATTTATTTGTTATTGTTCTCAGTGTTACAGTTGGTCAACTGGCATGCTCAAACCTAAACTGAAACATAAAGAACATTCAGTTTTGTTATGCATGCGAACTGAACTTGTAGGACATCCTGGTTACTTGTATCAGTACTTGTGTCTGTAGCGTTTCATATGAAATACCATAATACTGCGTGCGTGCATTCAGTATTGTATATACTGTAAAAGAGGAAATACTGCAGTATTTAATTCAGGAATAACTGGGAATACTGAAATATGCAGAAATGTTTTAAGTGACCATTCTTTTAACAAGAATAATTGTGCTTTACAACCAAAGACAGCACTGCTTGTTTCCTTTACTTTACAATACTACACTTCCAGTAGTCTAATTTAGCCTCATTGTTCACATTTGATTGGACCTTATAACATTTTTTCTTTTAAAGGTTTTTTCAGAGACCACTTTTCAAGTGGATTATTTTTATTTTTTATTACATATTTAACCTGTATGGTACCAGCAGGAATTTTAAAGAGCCACGAATCCCATTCTCAAAATCGAGGTGAGGAAGACCATTATCAGTCATACTGCCATAAGTGTCTAGGGCTGGCTGGTGGTTTGGAGATAGAGAGTGTTTCATGTGTAAAAGGAGATTAAACGGGCACTGGGTGTGCCCTGAGCCAATCAGAAACAGCCACCTCTAACACTGTCCGTCTGGCCCTGTTTGCATCCATTAAGCCGCGTCCAGTTAATGCACCATTCTACCAGTCAGAGAAACATGAAGACTTCAGAATTAATTAAAGCATCACATTCCTTTTATGTCATTAGTCATTTCAAAGTGAGAATATCATCAATTCCATCTATATACAGGGATATTTTTAACACCATAAATCCAAAATACCATAATATTCTAGCACACCAAATCTAAGCATGCTATAAATAAGTACATGTAATATATGATTTGAACAAAATGTTTGGAACCAAATAAATTTTCTGCTGGTTCGAGTAAATAACAGAGTAACGAACCCGGTTTTGTGTAGCTGTGAAAATGTGTGTGGGAGATCTAACAGCACATTCAGAAACGAAAGAAGCATAAAGGAACGTTTTTAAAAGCAATTAAGTAACAAATTATATAATATTAATTTGTTGGAATAAAAATTACATATCCAATGCTATTTTTTAAATATACGAATTCTCTAGAATTATGCGGTAAATTATCAATACTGAAATCTATCTATATTAACCCAAGGTAAAATGTTCTTAATCCTAGTGTTGTTAAACCATCCCTTTAAGCAAACACATGGACAAATGTGCTAAGACACACTACGGTCTCAGTGCCTTCTCCATGCCTTTATGGTTAAAACAAGGCCAAAGAAAACCCTTATATCTTAATGCATTTAAATTAAACCTTCCATTTCAAAGTGTCATTGAATAGAATGACATAGGTGTAATTACTGAGTGCCCTTATTAGACTGTAACAGGAACTAACAATTTTGTTTGGAACCCCGTGTTCACATGCAATCATTTTCTTGTATTTATGCAAACATTATATAAAAAATGCCAGGTCTTTGAGTTCTTTTTAGTTTGTGTTCTGTTTGAAGGCCTCTGCTGTTTGAAGCAGTAATGGCCACATAATGGAGACAGTCCATTTTTGTCTGGTACATATATGCACTTCCTAGGTTACACGAATATGACTAAATATACATATACAATGGCAATGACAGTGGGGTTGTTGACCCAACAACAATTTGATCACATTTTCATGCCACCCACCCTCCTGTCTGCAATTTGGAAGAAGTCCAATAGCACCGCCACAGTTGTAGGTTTTTAACACCCCCCCCCCCCCCACAAACATTAAATTGCTGTTGTCACTGCCCCCGATGTAGTATGTTTCTCCTATAGCAATAAGACAAGTTCTGCTGGCATGAGCATGTGAAAGGCCCACAGTTTGACTGGTGCTGAGCATGCACTGAAGGCCAGTTTGTGGCTTCCTCAGAGCTTCCTCAAGGCTCCTCTGCTGGGCCTTGCGAGGGTGCAGTATCTCCCCTTAGATCAGAGCTCTCATTTCTGCGCTCATACGTTACAAACTCTGCAATGGTATGGCCAGTACTGCACTCATTTTTATTATTATAGAGGTTAACCTTAGAACAAGTTAAGTTTTTTCAGCATTATTTGCCTGTATTAGTTTTATTACTAAATAACTAATGGTATATTACAGTCATAACTGTTTAATATATTTTTACATTACTGTAATAACATTAATAATTGTAATAATAGATAATGTGAAACTGTGTCACAGAATGCATTCTGATTTAAAGTTAATGTCAAACATATAAGTATGTTAAGCAGGGAATGTTTTCTGACCAAAGCATCGCAAAGGTGCGAAATCAACGTGATGTGTAATAAAGCATAAGGTTTTGAGTTTAAGTGAATTTTCTTACTGAGGCTCAACTTTTATGATTGCTGGAGAAGAGATGAGTATTGTGCTTACGAGCCTACAAAATTAATTGTAAAAGCATGTTTGCCCTAACGCAGCCAGCTGTGCAATTCGCTTGTACTTCACAGAGAACACAAAAGGTGTTTCTGTGGTGTTTTTATAATGGATGGTGATAAACATCAGCATGTTGATAAGGTGTGATTGAGTACAAAAACAAAGTGCTAAGCCAGTGCTCATGTCCTAATCCATCCGTGTGTGTGTGTCAGGTCCAACTGAACACAGAGACAACCCAGGAAACACCTTACAACACATTTAAAGGCCCCCTGTGCTGGTGACTGTGTTGGTCACTAGTTTTGGTTTACATATTTATATACGAGTCTTTTCCACAACATTTGATGCCCATTTACCTGTATAAGGCAGATATCTGCTAAATCTCATTCATAAGTGATCCAGTCTTAGGGAAAAGGAATAAATAACGTTTGTGCAACAGACAGCTAGAGAACAGCTGAATATACCAGGATATTGTGACTAGGAAGAAAATGGGAATGCACTACAAAATCAGCTGAGGGCAAGGCACAGTCACATGACCAGAGCCAAGTCACATGACAGTTGAAGGACTGAAAATTTTTTCCATTGTTATATATGCACAGATGTTTGATTTCAAGTACACACTGCTGTTGTTTAATAGACTTTACTGATCATAAATGGATTAGTCTGAAGAAATGTTTGGTGGCACGTCACATGACCCCCCGATATAAAACTGAAAAAATCATAATGTTGTATTTCTTCCCATAAATTAAAAACATTAGATATGTATAAAATCTTTTAACAAGGCATATGGTTTATTGTTAACTCAGTACTTGAAAAAAAAATCCAAGCTTCAAGTGTCGTTCAGTGCTGATTTAGTGAGTGTGTGAAAGCAGGTGTCTGCCGAACACTCAGACGTGTTCTCTGTACAGCTCAAGTCTATCACAATGTAAACACTTTTCAGCTGTATGCCTTTTCCTTAGGAAAAAAGAGTATATTTACCAGCAGTGGAGGTAAAGTGAAATTAAGAAATAGCATCTTAGTGACTGTGCTGTATTAAAAGTCAGTGCCAAGCAGACGCAGACACAGTCATGTAAGCTAAATGTGTGACATGCTCCTCTTGTAGGCTCAACTCTCCACTCTTCTAGCTCTGTGATCTCTGCGTTGTAATGAAGTACCTTGTTGTACCAAAGACTGCCACTGAAATGGACCGCTTTGAATAATTCACCACATCAGAGCAAAATGAGTATAAAATATCCATTCAGCCCGGCTTAACAAAGAAGCTTAATTAATTGCCCCTCAATTTAAACCTGAAGATCATTAGAACAATAAAGGTAGATGTTTGTTTACATTATTTAGTAGAAGTGCTGTTCCACTAATACTGTGTTACTGAACTTCTTGAACTTGATAATTATAAATTAATTCTTTCTACAGACAATAGCAGAGTTTTGACAAGTAAATAAGAAACTTGTGTATAGAGGATCTACGTTTTGCATGAATGGTTTTGACCACAGAACCAACTCCAGATCTTAAATACTACAAAAAAAGCAATATGCAAAGTAAATACAAAATCTCCCAGAATTAATGCAGACAGTACTGTTGCCCGTTAAGGACATAAATAGCTCCAAGGTTGGTTCCAAGGCCTGGCTCTTTTTTTTTTCTGAATTTCTGAATGAAGATCAAGTCTTAACAGCAGACCATGGTCCGCTGTACCTAATCAGCAATGTCCACACTCCAGAAAGGCTCTGTGTCTAATGTCTGAATACCAATGCTGGAGCGCCTAGATTTTGGGGTCTCACTCTCACTCCTCTCCAGGGAGCCCTGTTCACCCAGCAGACATTCCAAACTAATGTGTTCCACTCCAGTGGAGTCACCCAAGGAGAGATCCGCATTGCACGTGTCCTGTCTAGACAGCCCGGAGTCCTGAGAGGTGGCTGATGATTTTCTACGGAGAGCAGCAAGCCCAGAGATGGGAGGGTCTACGGAGAGATGGATGTCCAGTAGGTTACTTGTGTCCAGGATGTGAGGGGGCATGGGAGTGTCCGCAGGATCGCTCTGCTTGGAACCGACAGAAAGCAATGAGGGTTTAGCGGACATGTGGAGGTGGTGGAAGCCACTGGGGTCTGTCAGGGAGGAATGGGCAGAGGTGGGAGCTGTAGAGTTACGGTGCGGTTGTTCACAGTTAAAGGGAGACTGATGAACCGCACTTGTGTGGGAATGACGGAGATTGACTGGAATGCTGGCCCCGTACCCTGACTGGGCAGCAGAGGTGAAGCAGGATGTGTTTAAACAGGGCAGTCTGGAGCTGGGCGGCTGGTGAAAGTGCTCCCCCAAGTGGCAGCTCTCTATCTCCGTTTGCTGGCCCATGGACGTCCCCCGGGCTTGGCTGGTATTCATGTGCGACCCACTATAGCTCCACGTGCTGCCTGCACGGTGGACCGGGGGCTCCAGGTTCACTGGTTCATGGTGCAGGTGCAGGCCTGCTGCCACGTTATAGGCCATGCTACTGCTGGAGGCTGGGTTGGAGACCATGTGCACCCCGTAGGGGTAGGAGGTGAGGGAGCTGGAATAGTGCTGCATGGTCATATGGGCCTGCAGGAAGTGCATCATCTGGTGGAGCTCTTTGGTGAGCTGGGCCACTTCCTGGTTCAAGATACTCATCTGTAACAGAGAACACCAGAGTGTGTTTCTACTGCAGCAAGTTTCCCATCCTCCTTTTCTTTGCAGGGACAGGGCTATGTGAACATATAGCTAAACACACATCTCTCAAAACTTAACAGCCTCATTATCTTTTCATGGAGGAATTTACTTTGGAAACAAAACCTGACAGCATTGGTGCAAAACTGTCAATCACAAAGATATTCAGAGGACCTTTCCATAGAAAATATCACACTCCATTCTTCCACCTAACTACAGATGCTGCACTCATAGACCCAATGGCTCATAGACCCAATGGCAAAGATCCTCAAAGAACCTCAAAAAGCCACTCCTAGGTGCATTGCAGAGCACCTTCTATGTCAAACTGACACTAAAACTATGCAGGAATTAATTTTCTCACTTCTCCCTTGTCACTGTAACTCAGCAATCCTGATCAGACACTACCTGCTTCTTGTTCTGATTTTAAGAACGACAGCATAAGAAGTCTTTTCAGGTACCTTGCACAGTCCCCCTCCCAAACCTCAATTACACCTGACACTCTGAAAGTATGTCATGAGCATCCCGTTTTTAGGCACCAAACCCCTGGAGACAGGACGACAAGAATATATAGATGGTGGAAGAGAGAGGTAAAATAGCAGGAGGCAGGAGAAATGGGGAATTTTTAAGAGATCCCTGTGTCAGCATTCAAGAAGTTTTAGCTGCATTGCAGGAGAATCATTACTAAAGTCGTTCAGCTCCTTAGGACACCTGTCAGCCACATTCTATGGCTAAACTGGAACTCAACGATAATTTAAATCATGAAAAAAAATTCCCATTTTTGTGCATTCATAAAAATTGGTCTATGAAATTACATCCATCCATCCATCCATTCCCAATACCGCTGGTCCAATTCACGGTTGCGGGAAGCCTGGAGCCCATCCCAGGAGGCACAGGGTGCCGGGCAGGGGACACCCAGGGCGGGGTGCCAACCCACCACAGGTGTGAAATTACAACAAAATTAAATTTGCATATGTATACATTAGGTTTTATTAAGAACATAAATTTTAAAATGTACCTTTATAACCTTTATATTAACATTAAAGTTTTTAAAGACTAAGAGAACTGCCATGATGCAATTTTCATTTTTGATTCTCTGGAATCAAAAGGAGGAAAGTCAGTTGCTCCTGTTTTCTTCTATGTGAAATATGATAATGACAAAGCATGCAGTGTAATTGTAAAGCTGCACGTCTTTGGACTGTGGGAGGAAACCGGAGAACCCGGAGAAAACCCACTAAGCATAGGGAGAACATGCCAGCTTCACACAAACAGATCCAAGGCAGGAATCAAACCCCAGGCCTGAAGGTGCAAGGTGACAGTGCTAACCACCATGCCACTGTATTATTATTACTTTTTTTTTAATGTAGTTTTTAAGATATTTAACTATGCAGTGTATCAGTAGCAGACTGCGTGCTCATGAGCTCCTGTTCTGTGAGTTCTTCTGGTTTTCAGGATGTCAGTTTCTGTGCAGCTCCTGCTATACTGCAGGGTTCTGTGTTTCTGTTTTTGCTGGTTGTTGCCTCTGGCTCCGTATTTCGCTTGTGGGTTTTTGGAGTTTCATTTTCGTCATGGATTCTTTCTCGAAATTATGTTTGATCATCATCCTTCTGTGGCTGTCTTAGCCCGTTTTTGTTTGGATTTTTTCAATAAATTGCTTCATACCTTTCAGCTGCATTTGGATCTCTCTCCAAACACCGGGTTTTGTAACAGCCGTGTGACAACGCTGCTGGGAGCAGCGGCACCAACTGCCACTAACGGTTTCCTTTTGTTTCCATAGCGGCAGTGTTTACATGTGGGTGAAGTGTAAACCAATAAAGTTTCAGTAGAACTCTTAACTGTCTCTTTCAATCACTTATCATCAACCATATATGGCTCTGCACTGTAGCATAAAGATAAATGTGCATATGTAAATGGGATTGCTATAGTAGAGTACAGCACAATGTCACCAACAGAACATCACACCTATGTCCACTCAGACTGAAGGATTCTACCTATGCTTATAAAACTGAATCATTCTTAAAGAAGTTGGCCTGAAGTGAGGCCCGCCAGCATCAGATTAAACACTGCACTGTTGTTGATGGAAAAAACACACTTCCATGAAAAGATGTATGATCATAAATGTGAGAGCTCTGACTCTGACTGCCTTTGACAAAGGTTCCCCCACTCCTGCACACCCCCTACATACCTCCTTGTTTAGCTGGGAGATAGACTGTCTCACCTCCTCCGTCTCATGGAGCAGGGTAGTGGTCACCTGGCCGGTGTCTGCGACAGATAAGAAAGAGGGTGAGGTGGGAAGAGTGCAGCTTCCCGACTTTCAGTGATCTCTGTGACCCACTGCATTATTAAAATGCCTTGGAGGAAATTTAGCGTCAAGGAGGATCTCACAAATAAACAAGGGCAGCTGAAAGGCTTACTGTCTGCTCTTCTGAGATACCTCTCCTCCCTACACTGCTCCCCCACGTTGCCTCCTAGTTTTACAAAAGTGTTTTGCGTGTTCAATTTGTGATGGCCTCACTGAAGAACCGGTGAGGCCAGGTAGCACATCCACCTGGTGTCCGATTACTGTTGATGAGGGCACTTGTGCCAGCTTTGGCTCCACTCCTTTCGACATTGAAGTGAAACGATTGCTCGTTGTCCTCGATGCCGTCGACAACCCTGGGTGTGGTAGGGGCACAGAGGAGGTAGGTAAGATAAGTCACTAGTAGCAGTGGCAGCACTGACAACTGGGGGGTAGAGGGTGGGGGTGGTGCTGTTTATTGACAGGGTTTGTGTCACTCGCCAGAAATGCCAGTCTCCTGCTGTCTGTCTGTCAAGTGTGCTGTCACTGGGGTGCATCCAGAATGTTCTATTCTGAAAACGGTGGTACAGTCACTGTGGGAAGATATGTGTCACTACCTCACCCAATTAACTACAAAACACTGTGTTTCTTAATTATCCTTGTTGGCTTTTATTCTATAAACCCCTCCAGTTTGAGACTCTACCTCAGTCATTGTATTATAAATTTATAATACTTGTTGGGATGTGTTTTCTGTTAGTCCTTATCATCTTAGGGATTGGCCTTATGAAAGCACATCCTCTGCCTCAGTAGGAGACACGGTGTACCTGGGGCTCAGGTCCGGTGGCCCAAAGCAGTTCAGCGAGGGAATAAACAGCCTGGAGGGTTTCCATCCAGCCCCAGCCTCAAAGCCAGGCCCATGGAGGGATCCCCGTGTGGGGGTGGCAGGGGGGTGCCGCTGCTCCTCTCGGGTTCGCTGACCGGGGGAGGGGCTGCGGGCCCGGCAGCCGCGGGCAGGGGATCGGCAGCGGCGCAGGGCATTGAACTGCCGCAGCTCGTCGCCCAGCAGGCTGCCCAGGGAGGTGCGGCGCACTGGGCTGCTCAGCGCTGGCAGCAGCAGGCTCCTGCGTGACCTGGAGGCAGGCGACAGGTGCAGGGCATCCTCTCGCCTGTCCTCCGCCTCCCCTATGGATGGCAGCTTGCGCTCTGGGTGGGCACTGTGGTCGACGCGGTGCTGAGCGACACAGACAGGTTATGTTAAATGAGCACTAAGCCGTAACACTCGGAGGCAGCGGAATCACCAGCTCGTTCAAAATGCAGTTGTCAGTGAGTTGTCAGGCTGGAGTAAGGGTGTTTCATAGTGGGTTACTGACCTGAAACAGTACATTTTGGTTGCCTTCTTACATGCCTGTCAAGAATTACACACTCATATTTATAGGATGTGGCTTCAGTAGCAATACGCAATAGAAATGTTTGGCGTCTGTGAATACGGTATTGGTAGAATTTTTATTTTTATGATGACTCTGTAACTGGCCTGTATATGGTTCAGGAAGATGGCAGGCCACACTAATTTAGATGGCAGGGAGGAGAGAAAGGCAACTGCATATTTACATTACTTACATGGGAGAGTCTCGGCGACCGTGAAAACCTAGTCAAGCCCTAAAACGACAATGGAACAAAACTCATTATGCAAAAAAAAAAAAAAAAAAATGCAGTGCAAAGCTTAAAAAACAAAAAGCTTGACCCACAGTCTGGATACCTGTTCTGTACTACAAACAGACACTTGAGCCTTAGTGACATTAAAGAATTCCTCATCTCCAGGAGCAGCTGCTGTCTGCTGTAGCTCTCTCTCTCTCCCTCTCTCTCTTTTTCTCTCTGTCTCTCTCTCCCTCTCTCTCTGGTTCTCTCTGTTTGTCTCT
>JABJVR010002657.1:0-15030 GCA_025773905.1 Chitala chitala
GACTGTTTCTGAGGCTAGTCTATGTGAAAAAGCAAGGCGATTTACACCATCAGCTCTCCTCTGTACAGGTAAGGTAATTATATTTGTCTATATTTTATCTGTTTAGTATTGTGTTTATCAATTTTTGTGTTAGATTTAATGATTTTCCTGAGGTCCAGGAACAGATTAATCCACTTTACATTGACTCCTATGAGAAAAATAGTTTCGGTTCACGAACTTTTCGGATTACGAACCGCCTTCAGGAACCGATTAAATTTGTGAACCGAGGCTCCACAGTACATGCCATTAGATGGTATATACTGAGTACTGCCGTCTCCCTTCCCCTAGGTGTCCCCTAAGTGTATGTCCCTCCAGGTGTTTCTGCACATATTTTCAGGGTTTATAGCCAACCTCACCCTTCCTCCAAGTGTACGCTCGTGTGTCACACAGGTGTGTCACCTGCCCTCCTTTCGCTGTGCTCTTCATGTATCACTCAAGTGCATTGTCTCCTTTCCTCCAGGTGTGCCACGTACATGGCTGTGCAGGCCCGGTGTTTCCCCTGGCCGTCTCCCTGTTGGACTGCTTTCTGTCCGTCACTCTGACGCTGCCCTTGTCGCCCCTGTGCCTGACCGCAACCTGCATTCTCATCGCCTCTAAGCTTGCAGATGTAAAGGCTGTGAGAGCGCACAGCTTGTGTGCAGCTGCCAGCTTCAACTTTCTCCCTAAGCACCTGCATGTGAGCTGTTTGTCATTGTGTACCACCATTCTAATGCCACAATATGTACAATGCACTACTCTGAACTTTTATATAATACAATGTAATTCATTCACCGTTATGTATGTTTTATTTCAGGACCTCCACAGTGTGTATGTGTATATACAGTTTATAAATTATAAAAACTGCAATACCTTAAATGTGTACATAATATAATATATAAACATATTTACTGCATTCTCTCAGTACGTTACTGATCACTCTCCATGTTCAGTTGCTTTGAAAGTTACTGTGCATTCCACTCTGTCCATCTTGTAGGACATGGAGAGTATTGTCTTGGTAACACTTCGCTGGGATGTCGCTGCTGTGACTGCCCATGACTTCCTTCCACACCTATTGTCCGTGGTAAGAGAGACAGAAGGACATGTGCAAACAGAAGGAGACACACTGTTAGCAGCCCTGCGTAACCACAGTGAGACCCTTGTGGCCCTGTGCTGCTATGAATCCCGCTTGCTGGGAACACCTCCTTCTCTGATTGCTGTTGCGGCACTGAATTGTGCGCTTGAAGACCTGTGGAGGCAGTTTCCTGAATCCCACTCCATAACTGCTATGCTGGCTAGACTTTGTAAACTGGACTTGGTGAGTATCTGACTAAAATTTAAAGTATTACAGTTATTATATAATTTATATTATACATGTCTCCTGCTGGGTGGTTCAGTGACTCAGTGGTGCGAGTGGTTGTCCCACACCTTCAGGATCACGGCTTTGAATCCGCTCATGACACTGGCCTGTGTATAGTCAGAGTAACAACCAGCACTCGTAACCGGTCTTCCTTCATAACACTGTGAATGTTCATGTTCTCCCTTGCCTACATGGCTTTCTGTTGAGTGCTGCAACGTAATTTACCATTTTAATCATTGTTCCCATGGACTGTTCAGTACACATACATATTTACACACACGCACGCATGCACGCGCACACATACACACACACACACACACACACAAACGCACACCAAATGATGCCCAGGTAGGGTGTGTCTTAATCCTCTCTTGCCCTAACCTGTCTACTAACCTATTGATCCATGTATTAATTACACGTCATATGCTGTATACCTACCATGTATAATTACTGTGTGCATATGTGTATGTGTGTGTGTGTGTGTGTGTGTGTGTGTGTGTGCACTATTTTAAAAACTAGTTACATATTTGGTGACTGTCACAGATTTTCTGATAAATAATAAACTGTCAAATCTAATAACACTATGCTTGTGTGTTGTGTCTACAGGCTGTGGTCCAGTGTATTTCTGAGCTAATAGGCAACATTTTCAGTGAATTACAGAATGACAGCGAAAACATGGACAAAGACAAACTGATGAAGGAAGAAAGAGCAAGCACACCAACCGACCTCAGAGACATTAATTTCTAGTGGATACATTTTTATCATATTCATCATATAGAGTGCATGAAAAGGTCTCCAGACTGTGAAAATAGAAAATGACATGCAAAGCATATTTATTATACTATGTCACAATGTAAGGTTTAGATGAAAAGTGAAATATTTAAAGTTTTAAAACAATTTTTTAATTGGTCATAATGATGTACTTATAAAAATTAATGCAAAAACAGTTCAAACCTGCTTTATTAGCCTTTAGTAGGTCTTCCTGTTCCTGTTCCTGTGATGACCTCCTCATACAGCCTTGGCCATAGGCAGACTTGTAATCATGACATTCTGTCAAATGTCAGATCTGTCCGTCGACCGTGTGGGGTGCTGTCAAATGTATTATTATTGTTTTTAGCGATTCTGGATTGTAGTGGTGGGCCGCCTGGACCAAAAATTCCAGGGCTGATTTTTTGTCCTAGTCCAACCCTGATCTGGGCCAATTTTCATGAAGATTTTTAATGCTATCTAGAAACACTGTTTCTCATGCATTCTTTACTAAAGTCAAATGCATTGTAGACTGTATATGGAGTACACCTGCTCTCACTGAGCATTGTCACTGTCATTTTGTGGCTTTTGTGCCTAGAAACCATTTCTACCTGTGCAACCTGTATAAAGTTGCATTTAACCACACTTGTTTTAGCTACATTCAGTTTATAAATACATAAATACATCTTTGACTGTCCGTGTAGAAATGTTTACATGAACACATATTCATTTCTTCATTCAAATTATGTTTTAAGATTATTGATTCCCATAGGTTTTGTGCATACTTTTGTGGACCTTATTTACTTTTGTAAGATATATTGGACTTTGTAATTTATTAATTTATTGTTGTAGCCTTATTTATTTATTTATTTATTTAAATTGTATTGATCGCTTTGATTTTATGTATTTATAGAAAACATGTAAATTCTAAATTTTAATTTCATAGTTGTATTTTGTGCTATTTAATAATGAAAACCCGTATACATGTTTCTAAACGTATTATAAAATAAATGACTTTTAAAGTTTATTCTGTTACTTATTATTATTATTGTTGTTGTTGTCGTTGTTGTTGTTATCTTGTATAACACACTATCTTTGAAATGCACAAATTCACTTTTATTTTTAGCCTGTGCTCGGAGTGGTTGATTCTAGTGGTATTGAGTTTTAGCAAAGCGTGTCAGATTACTTTTATTTTGTATTTCGGGCGACAACGCAAAGGAAAAAAAAAAAACGTTAACAGGAAAAACCAAGCAGATTGTATTGCGACTTTTAAAACCGATTGAACGATAAAAATACATATTCTATTGTACTCATCGGATTGACTACAACTGGTCGCTAATTGATTGCGTCATTTTCCGAAGTACGTGCGCGTTCCTGTAACGATACGTCAGAAAAATAAAGAAAACAACTGCGCCTCAACGGAGTGGAGAAGGCAGGCGGACTCAGCCGTGTACCAGGAGGTGTAAAGTGGAGCGTGTGAGAGAATAAAGGTGAGACACAACAGAAGGCAGACCGGTTGTTACTCCTGACCTTTAGTTTGACAGTACGCAGTTCAACTGAGGTCAGTGCTGGCAGGAACGGACGCAAGTAATCATATACTGGGCACAGACATATTCGCTTTAAGGATAGATCCTCTCTCTCGGGTAGGATGTGATCTCTACTTCAGTTTTGGCTTGTCTCTGTTGCCGACTACTCAAAACTTGATTTGTACCGCAAACCCATTTTCGTACAGCTTCTGTGTTTGAGTGTCGTTTTACTATTCAACTTAACACTTTCTTCAGTTAAACTTAATTAATTGTTCTGCGTTCAGATGTTGTTTTTTGTGGCATGTACTGTTTGAATTCTAACAGTAATATCTTTTAAAACTGTTTTTTACAAACGAAGTATATAGATCCTGTACACGTGTTTGTTGTACTGGATTATCGGGTGAATATTAATCTGTACTGTTTACTGTATGACAGGCGATAATTATTATGTTAATTATTCACATGAGCACCAGTTTTTCAAGATAATGGGTAGGCCATTTCTTAACCTTGATAGCTGATTTAGTAATAAATGCATAAATTTCAGGAAGCTGTTAATGAATAATACTGCTGTTCTTCGGAAAATTAAAGATTACGTTTTTGTACATCTTTTATGTCGTACGTTTTCCCGGTCACGAAGTGATCACCCAAACCCAGACAGTACAAATTGCTCAGACCCTGAAGCAGACATCCTTCCTAACTGACCCATTGTTGTGCTGGGTCCCCCTTTAACCTTTGCTGTCATAACGTAATGTATCCCTTTGTGTAGAGATTCTGATTGTTCTTTCTTTCTAAGGAGAATGGCTGTAGTGACCTATTGGGTGCTCCTTCTCCCTATCTTGGTGGGTGTGTTGTCACTGCCCATTGACCACAATAAAACACCTGTAGAAGCTGAGCCCCCTGAAGAGGAGAAACAGGATGACAATATGGTATGCCTTTTGGAGGCATGCTTCACCCTCTCATCCTTAACCTAACAAGGTGTTTTGTATATTAAACCATTGAAGAAATTATTGTCCTTAAAAACACTAATTCATACTGAGAGTACAAACCCTTTTTTTAGTAAAGTTTTAAGGCTTTACCAAGCTTAGTATTTCTTTGTATGTACATCCTGTCTCAGTGCAGTTTGATTGTTTTTGTGGTGCAGGACACAGGCCTGTATTATGACAGGTACCTTAGAGAAGTGATTGAGATTTTGGAGACAGACCCACATTTCAGGGAAAAGCTACAGAGCGCCAACACTGATGACATCAAGGTGAGTCTCTGCTTAGTAGGCTGTAGCGGGATACCTTTTATGTGCGCTCCTGGGGTTTTCACAATGTTGCTGGAGAAGAACCTGTCCCATACACTCATTAGTATTTATGCTGCAAATGGGATTATGTGTTCTGTGTGCTTCCGTAGCACTGTTGTGTTCTTGGTGGAGGTGATGCTAAACACCACTAACACAGAAATGGCATGCCTGCCCTTGTAGAGTGGCCGCCTGAGTAAGGAGCTGGACCTGGTGGGCCACCATGTGCGGACGAGGCTAGATGAACTGAAGAGGCAGGAGATGTCCAGGCTCAGGATGTTGCTTAGGGCAAAGCTGGACAGCACAAATGCACATGGTGAGAAGCTGTGTTATAGCGAACGTATGTGAAAGGAGGCGGCTGTCTTTTTGTGTCAGTGTTCTCCTCTGTCCTTACAGTGACCTTTCACAAATATAATTTGTCTCTTCTTTGATTGCAGATATTCAGATAGACCATGCCTCTTTGCTAAAGCAGTTTGAGCATCTGGACCCCCAAAATCAACATACATTTGAAGCCAAAGACTTGGAGCTGCTCATCTCCATGGTAACGGAGTGCAGTGTTCCTTGGGGGTGGAATTAAGCTATGCATGCGAAGCTGCTTGTGGGATTTAACAGTATTAGCACATAAAATGTTCTGTTATTTGCACATGGTCCTGTAATGCTTTTTCCTGTGATTGACAGGCAACCAAAGACCTGGAAAGCTACGATGCTGAACGTCACGAGGAGTTCAAGCGGTATGAGATGATGAAGGAGCATGAGAGGCGGGAGTACCTGAAAGGGCTTGACCAGGAAAAGAGAGAGAAGGAGGAGAGGAGGCTCGAGGAGCTGAAGGAGAAGCACAGGCAGCACCCTAAAGTCAATGCCCCGGTGAGATGGAGGGCAGGAAAAGAGACAGAGGAACAAGATGGCTGTTGGGGGTAGTCATGATGAATCAGAGATGTGCCACTGTGCTAGTGCTAAGTCATGGTGAAGTAGTGGTGAGCAACTATAGATAAAAAATTTACTGCACTGTTATAGGTGATCATTGACTATGCAGTGTATGAACAAGGAGGGAGAACAGCAGTTGACTTTTCCCCTATGTATTTTAAGGTTCTGCGGGAGAGGGGCAAATGTGACAAGGAAAATTAAGAGATTTGTGTTTTAACTAGTTTCTTACTCTCTGTCTCAGGGCAGTGTCAATCAGTTTCGTGAAGTATGGAAGGAGACAGATGGTCTAGACCCTCAGGAATTCAACCCCAAGACTTTCTTCAAGCTGCATGGTTTCTTCATTTAAATTTTTTTTATTGTTCAGTTTTTTACTTCAGTTCTGTCTTTAGTCACTTTATGCCCCCTAGTGGCGTCTTTTTGTTCTGCAGTTGCAGGCCACATTTGTGAAAAACACTAGTCAAGTAGGATTTCATTGTCATATCAGCGACGTACAGTTAGTACAGTACACAGTGAAACGAAATAACGTTCCCACAGGACCCAGGTGCCACACACAACAACACAGAGGACAACACACAAGTACTACTGAACATATAACATTAATCTATGCATGAAGTGCACAAAACGAGGACAGACAATACCATCGACCAGAAAATTGTTTTTTGGGGGTTGCTAAAGTGCATGGTGCATAGTGTGTGTAAAAAAAAAAAAAAAAAACGTGAAAATAGTAGAACAGAACAATTTGCAGAACCTGAGAATAGTATAAGGCTGTTCTTGGCAGGAGTTGAGTGCTCTCCCGAAGTCCACAACCATGTCTTTGGTTTTGTCCACGTTCAGAGACGGGTTGTTGGCGCTGCACCAGTCCGTTAATTGTTGCACCTCCTCTCTATACTGACTGACTGGCGTCTTTTTGTTAGGAAGTCCAGGATCCAGTTGCAGAGGAAAGTGTTCAGAAATGTTCAGACCCAGCAAGCTCAGCTTCCCAATTAGGTGCTGAGGAATGATGGTGTTGAATGCCAAGCTGAGGTCTATGAACAGCAGCCGGACATGCGTGTTTTTTTTTTTCCCCCATTGGTGTGAGGGCCAGGTTGAGTGTTGTGGCGATGGGATTGTCCTTTGAGCGGTTTGGAAAATACACAAACTACATGGGGTCTAGGGTAGGGGGCAGCAGGTCTTTGATGTGCCTCAACACCAACCTTTCAAAGCACTTAATGATGGTGGCCGTGAATGCCATTGGTCGGTAGTCATTGAGGCAGGACATTGGAGACTTCTTGGGCACAGGGACGAAGGTGGTGGTCTTTAAGCACTTGGGGACAGTGACACTGTTCAGGAAGATGTTGAAGATGTCTGTGAGAACATCTGCCAGCTCGTCTGTGCAATCCCAGAGATGTCTGGTCCAGCAGCCTTCCATGGGTTGACTCTTTGTATTATTTGTATTATACTATTCTCAGGTTCTGAAAATTGTTCCGTTTCACTGGATCCGGAGAGGCCACTGCATGCTACTGCCGTGCTGCCATTTTGTATCTATCATATCACTAGTAGAAGTATTTTGTGCTTTTTCTTGCAAATGCACCTGAAAGGCATACATTTTTCTCATTTTGTTTATTCATGAGTCTTTTTCCCTCTTCAGATACAAATGAAGATGGTGTCCTAGATGAGCAGGAACTTGAAGCTCTCTTCACAAGAGAGGTTTCCTTCATTTTACTTCTGTCATCTGTGCATTTTGCATTGGTCTGCTTTTACAAATGTTTAGTGCATTTACTGTATCTCTGTTTCAGCTGGAGAAAGTGTATGATCCACGGAATGAGGAAGATGACATGGTAGAGATGGAGGAAGAGCGGCTAAGGATGAGAGAACATGTCATGAAGAATGTTAGTTGGTCTTCCTGAGTTGCTCTCCTAACTACTCTGGCTTGTTCAGCTCTGGCATATGACTGTTTCTGACTTGTGGTTTCTGTCACTATCTCTGAAGGTGGACACCAATCATGATAGACTGGTCAGTCTGGACGAGTTCCTTAAATCAACAAAGAGGAAAGAGTTTAACAATCCTAAGGAATGGAAAGTACGGAGTCCATCAAAAGTTCTTTAGAAGTTATACACAGCAAAAATCATTGTTTTGTGATTCACGCCATTATTTCACCTTTTACTCTGTGAATTTTTCTCACGCAGTCAGACTTTGTTCAGATTGTGACGTCTGTAGAATGACCAAGTTTCTTGGTTATTCTTCTGTTGTAGACCTTAGATGAAAGAAAACCAGTCTTCTCAGAGGCGGACCTTCTGCAGTTTGAGGCGGAGCTCCAAGACAAGGAGGTGGAGCTAGGCCGGAAAGCAGCATCCCTGCAGTATGAACAAGAGCTGCTCAATGAGAGAGGGAAGGCCCTAGAAGCACAGAAGAGAGAGTACCAAAAGGTCAGATGTTAAAAAAAATAAATAAATAAATAAAGGTCTTTACTCTATTAGCGGTGATGCTCTTCAAACACAAGTCGTGCTGTATTTTTTGCTTCTCTCGGCAGGCTGTCATGGAGCTTTCTCAGAGACAAAAAGACTCAAAGGCTACTGTTGGCCAGCCTCAGCCTGATCAAAAAGAAGAATTACAGTTCACCCAAGTGGTTAGAAATGAGGCCGAAGAGCAGGGTGAGTGGCTGTTGAAAAATGCAGGAATGACATAAATGTACAGTATTTACACTGTGCCTAAGTAACATTATGGTAATGGAGTTTGTGGTTTGTCTTGCATCTTTCCTCTTTTTTGGTTTCTAGCTGCATTGGCCCCAGATCTTCAGAACATGGACAATGTGGCTCAGGACAGCATCCCAGGAGAGGCGCCCCAAAACCAGCCGCTGCAGAGTTAATGTTGCCAGCGGCTGCTTCTCTTCAGACCTGCTGCTCAATCCCACCATGCCTTTCCCGTGCACATAGTCCAGGACTCTTCTTGATCCTAATTATGAAACTTAATTTTAATGTAATGGTGAAGGCTGCTTGATCATGTCAATGTGTCACATCTATGATAGATTATCTTTTGCAGGTATATTTAAATTGATTGATTGCAAATGTTTAAAGGTAACTTAAAATTTTTTTAAGATATTATATCTGTCTTAAGAGGAGACATTTTTAGTCTTAAATTGTATCTGAAGCTGAAATGATCTGAAAATCCCTTCTGGTAAATTCAGAAATATTCAAAATGAGAGGAAATAATGTTACAATATTATTAAATGAGCTTGCTGTTTGTAAACGGTTGCATAAGATGTGGCCTTTTGTATTTGGCCTCATTTCCAATGGTGTCCGTCCTAGACCTTCTGCGTCTTTATTTCATAGAATGACGATCTTCTGACTCCTGGTGTTGTTTGTAGGGAAACACATTTACATGATCTTGCATGTCACTCAGGTGGTTTCATATATCCCATGAGTATGTCTGTGTACAGAGCTGGGCTCGTTTTCAAACGCAGGGCTCTGGCAGTGCAGACCAACAGCGTTGCCTGCTGGGATACTGTTCCATCTGTTTATACCTGTGGTTTACATTTTGGGACTTATAAAGTGTTAATTTTTCTGAGCTCTTTGGGAATCATTCTTGTCTTTACACATGCCTTTCGGTGGGCCAGTTTGTGTTTGCATCTTCATTTTTGTGTTATTGTTCAGGATGTCTATGACTGCATTGAACTGAAAAGTTTCTCAGGCAGTTTTTCTGGTATGTAGAAGATGTACTAGGAATATTTAGCCTTACCTAACGAAGACCATTAGTTTGTCTTTGTATTCTATTGAATACTTAATCCCACATCTATTATTAATTTTTTCAGTCTGTATGAGCAAGCAACTATCCTTATCTGCTGATATTGTGGTATTTCTATTGACTATGCATGCATACACACAACCTTTACCTGTTCTCCATTTCAATGAATTACACCAGCTGCATTAAATTTTTAATTGCGTTTTAGGTAAATTTCCTGTGTTGTAGATATGTATTCAGTTGCTGATTTTGTGCAACTGCTTTTGTCTTCTCTAAACCTGTCTGTTCCACCATATCAGCTATTTCCTACCAGAACAGACACTGAAAATATGTGAATCTGTTTCCCACAGTGCTCCTTTCAATAATCTCCTGTTTTCTCTCTGTCCATCTCTAATCCGTGTAATTGTTTCTCTTCATTTTGCAAAAATGTGATGAGAAAAAGGACTGTTGTAAACTGAGGTCCAAATGCAAACTTACAAAGACCCAAACAAACGGCGCTTAAGGCTGGACAAGCCGAAAAGGACCTCAAACAGTGATTAAATTGCTCATTATAAATTATCAGACACCGTGAGATGCCATGCAAAGTCAATATAATAGATAATGGAGCTTGTATATACTTACTGGACAGATGATGGAGTTGGAATGATAGGTTGAGAAAGTATCAAATGTCAGCGGGAGAGAGAGCACAGCTGTTTTCAAATGCCCCGGCCACACAATTCCACACTCAGCGAAAGGGAGAGTGAGAGAGCCAAAGAGAGGGAGGAAAAGAAGACAGAGGGCCCACTGTGAGAGGAAAGAAAGAGAGGAGCTGACACTCCATAGACGGTGTAGGTAGGGTGGGAAGACCATCAGGCCCTCGCTGACAGACGGCACGGAGCTAAACGGGGCAAGAGAGACAGACTGCCGCAGGACAGGTAGGCACCGTGCACTGCTACACCAGTGGGGCTGGTGAAGGAAGGCACAGCTGTCAGGTGTGTGTCATGAGGACAAAGAAGGAGGGACAGAGACTTGGGTACACTGAAGTATTGTGTCCTGTACCAGTACAGAGTAACTGTCTTTCCAAAGAAGTATATTGTGTAGAGTGTCTGTTCTGCTTTGCTTATAAGGGTGTCTTTGCTCATTTTCATCTGAATGTTTTGTGTCATTATTTTTTCATGGGATTTGCCTAACTGCCACCTAAAGCATCAACCTCTATTTCTCAGTTCACTGGCTGGATGTGTAATTTTTTGATTGTTGCTTTCAACTAGTGATTAATGAAGCTAAATAAGTTTGAAACAGATTAGAGGCCCTCTGTGAACAATTTATGTTTTACTGTCTGTGTCGATGCATTCAACTGGTGAAATCGTTCAAACGTTACTGCAATCTGGGGTCCGTATTAATGTTACCTGTCTCTTTATCAGAACACCTGGTCTTAAGTGTGTTAAGTATGTGATGAAATCTTATACTGAAACAACTGTGTTTGTTAAACCCTAGTGCTTAACATTATCTTTAGAGTGAAAGACACCATTTTAGCTCTCAAAGTCTGAGTACATTTGGCTGTTTAGAATCATTACAGATTTCAGTTTGGCATGCTGTTATTTGGCTTGTTCTTGTTCGTTATATGCAGTCTTTGCCCACTGGTTTATAACTTAGCCTCAACACTTTGTTTCCATGATGAAGATCTGTCCTAAAACACAACAATGCATGCTCTGTCTTGCAGGATAAATCAAACATCTTTTTGGCCCTCGAGCTTTTTATAATTTCAAATTTTCCATGGGCGGCCATTGACCCCTCGTACAAATGGAGGGGATTTTTTGAATACTCTGGCAGTTCGGCCCTCCTGTCTTTCCTCCCACGTCCCCTCTGCACTCTCAGTCCCACTCTCCTTTCCCTCAATGTCTCATTGTTCCATCAGCCTTCAAGTGCACCGCCTCAAAATCATTTATGCTCTGCATTGAAATTTCCGCTACTCATAAAATGTTAGCCTTTCTTGTGTAATGTTTTCAAAAACAAAAACAATTTCAGATAAGTTCGGTCATACAATTGCAGCGTACCACTTTAATTCAGTGTCCCAGAGGAATAGGTTGGGTTATGTGTCGGCAACGTTTAAGCAGGCCCTGAAATGTCAGACATTCTGGTCCTGCATTCAGTAATATCCACTTTCACTCTCCCTCTACATGGGCATGCAGCTGTCACCTGTCTGTCTGTCTGTCTGTCTGTCTGTACCATTCTGGAGCAGCAGACACGTCATGTCTCAAGACAGCACCGAGTGTGTGTGTGTGTGTGTGTGTGTGTGTGTGTGTGTTGACTGAACTTCCTATCAGCAGATTTTGCTGAACGCTTCAGAAAGATGAGATGTTATTAGTACATGTAAAATGTGGAATAGCTAATTCAAAATTTGTTCGTGATTTTAAAATAATATAATAAAAATAGTTGTGTAGCTTCATCATGGAAGTTACACTTTACCTGTGAATTTAATATCTGAATGATGTAATATCATAGTGCAGGTTCCTTAATCCTCTGTAAACTTCTTTACTGAACTCTGTAAACTTGAAGAACAGTTTGACTGTAATGCAACAGCACTGTTTCTCCTATAATATAAACTCATGGCTTCCTAAGGCAGTAATCACACCCTCAGCTAACTGTCCTCGCATATACGTAATACACATGCAGCCATTATATTTTTTTCTTGAATGAACAGCTTTGTTCTGATTTTGTGTTATAGATTACAAATCTCATCTATATCTCTGTATGTTAACAAAGCACAAGCATGTCCAGTTTCCTTTTGTGTCATTGTGTTAGATGATTACATATAATTTAAATTTTAGTTTACATAAAACCATAATGTCAGCGTTGTCCTAGCTGTGAAACATGAACATGTCACTTACCAAAGCACATTCATGGACCAAATGCAGGAGAATATGTTAGTGTAGCACTCCTGTGGAGCAGGTGTGAGCTCCCCGTTTTTACTTTAAATGTACGGCAGCTTTTACGTGCAGCAGTGTAACAATACGTAAAGTAACACTTGATTGAAGATGAGCTTAAAACATTGAATCATGCACATTCACCAACGGTGATAGTGTAGGACCTCTATGTCAATAAAGCTCAGTGGCTACAGGTTCACGGGAAACAGCGTGCACTTTGTGCGCTGAATTTTATCCTGAGATCAAATGAACAGTGTTACACTAAAGCTTTTACCACACAGCATGTCATTAGCTTCATGTATATAAACTATGCTGTGCACTGAACTCGTTTCACTCTGGCAGCGTGAACACTGGTGTGAGAGATGTGATCTGTAGGAGGAAGCATGTACCTTTAGATATTCTGATTCTAATAAAGACTGTTTTAAAAGGTTTCTCTCAAAAGAGAATGGTTTTTTATAACTGATTATAACATTATCATTTTGTATGTTTTTTCACTTCGTAGGCTGCAAGTATGCACTGTTTGATGTTATGTAAACTTGTTTCAAAAGAGAACTGTCTCGTATAAAGTTATAACTTTCTGCTTTTAAACAACCTTTGAACATTTTAAAGATGTTATTGAAATGTATGTATATTTCAATTTGTGCAGTTTGTATTGTTTTCAATATGTCCAGCACGTATTTCAACAGTTACAGGATGTGGGAACTGCAGTCTGTGCTAACTGCATGCTGCCTTCCCCGTTGGGGGCTCCACCCCTTACTTACCCTTAATTGGATGGTTAACCACAGTTCCTTGTTTAGTTCTGTATTTAAGCTTTGGTTAGAGTTTAGTGCACAACATTGTTTTGTGTCCCTTAGTGTTTGATAATGTCAAGGGTAACTATGTGTTACTTCAGATCTCTATAGTTTCTATACTATTTTCAGCATTAAACAATTCTTATCCAACCTGCACTTGGGCCTGTTCCTCAAAGCCTTCCAGAACCACACAATGATGACTCTTTTGTGACAGAATTTATTACATTATTATCATAATTTTTTTAGCAGTGGACAGTGTGCCTGTGTGCTGTCCTGCTAATTAAGAAACTGTTAGAAATGTCTGCGTTGTTTTTATTCTCTTTCAGTGTTTTTGCTTGTGGTAAAAAACAAAAGGACCACCTGGATTTTCTCTTTCTTCCTCCTGTATTCAGGATGACTGAACAAGACAGACTTAGTCAAGCGTCCAGTTTGGCTACAATCTCAGCTTTTCCCCTTCGAGGCAAGGTGTGTGAGTCTGAGTGCTTCTTTCAAACTCTGAACCGATGGAGAACCGAGCATGCTCTTCACAGTGGAGTAGAGCCCGGTTGCACTGGTCCTCCTCCTACTCATACCAGAGATGTTACTTGTGATGCCCACAGGGAGGAGACACTAAAGTGCACAATTTTGGAAAAAGGACCAGAGCACTGAAGAGAGACCCTAACTGCCCCGTTGTGATCCGCGGCTGGCTCTACAAACAGGTGACTAGTTTGTCTAACTAAGACTGTGTATGATGTGCATTTACACACTTGCTATACAGTCAGTCTACTCGTATAAAATCATTTCAAGGGTGTTGACTGTACAAAGAATTATCAAGTCATGACAGAGTTTGTGATTATAGAAAAAAAAATTATGACAGCAATGTTGATTTTGCCATGACATTACATGAAAGTACAGCGATCCTTCAATTGAATTCAATAAAATGAATCTGTTCCATTTCTGGCATACTATAGTTTATGATCCAAAATCAGATTTCCTGTTATTTTAAACCAGAAAAACAATAATGCATTCTCAACACATCCAAAATTACAGTTTAATTTCCAAAAAAATTTGTCTAAAATACTGTAACATCCAACTCAAAAATATCAGCAAGACAAATAATAAATAATAATGATAACAATAATCAGATGATTAATATGGTTAATTAATGGGTGTTTTTCTTTGCAGTGTGCAGTTAAACATTATGTATAGTAATGCATTTTATGTTAACTTTCCTTACATCTGGAGTCTCATTTATAAAACTTGTAAAGTTAAAATGTACGCATTTCATTATTCAGTGTTTGTTCCTGTCTGCCAGGGGCCTTGATTATAAAATTTTGTGTGCATTCTAATGTGAAAATGAACATACGCAGAAAAATGACAAATTTGTGTATTCACATTTTGATGTCATTTTGTGTGTACGCAAATCTGTCATTTTTCTTCATACGCACATTTTCATGTTAGAATGCTGCATTTTTTAAACGAGGCCCCTGGAACACAGGAACAAAAATCATGTTAACGAATTGCAGACAAAATTGAAAATTGCAGACAAATTAATATAAATAATATTTTAATCAAGTTATTGTACAGGTTAACACATTAAGCTTTCTTCTGTGAAATTTTGTTTTGCTTTCATTTATTTATATTTGTACATAATAACAAGTGACCACAAAAAGCAAAAAAAAAAAAAAAAAAAAAAAAAAAAAAACGTATGGCACACGGGGGTTTGGGGCGTATTACATAATAATATCCAAAATGGGTAAAACAAGAAAAGTTTTATAAATAAAAA